>SJYO01048541.1:2200768-2449526 GCA_006410555.1 Capra ibex
CTCCGTCCAGTCCACCAGACCATAAGGGTAGAGAACTTCTTAAAAGGTGTCAAATAACACTAGGTGTGTCAGTTTCCGAAACCGTATCAGTTATTTCGTCTTTATCTACAAAAAGACCTTGAGAGAACGAAAAAGCTACTAGGTCGCCTACAACCGTTATACTAGAGACCAAGGACACGGAAAAGATTTTGGTCGAACTTGTAGACCTTCAGTTGTCAAGTACATAACGACTTCGGACCGAACCTCTTAAAACTCGTAATGAAATGATCGTACACTCTACGCACGTTAACACGTCAACAAACTCGTAAGAAACCGTAACGGAAAGAAACCTTAACCTTACTTTTGACTGGAAAAGGTCAGGACACCGGTGACGACTCAAAAGGTTTAAACGACTGTATAACTCACGTCATGAAAGTGTCGTAGTAGGAAATCCTAAACTTTATCGAGTGGATCTTAAGGTAGTAGAGGTGATGGAAACAAGTATCACTACGAAAGATTCCGGGTGAACTGAATTGTAAGGTCCTACAGACCGAGATCTAATCACTAGTATGGTAGTACTAATAGACCTAGCACTTCTAGAAAAACCATGTCAAGAAGATACATAAGAACGGTGGAGAAGAATTATAGAAGACGAAGACAATCCAGGTATGGTAAAGACAGGAAATAGCTCGGCTAGAAACGTACTTTACAAGGGAACCCTAGAGATTAAAAGAACTTCTCTAGAGATCAGAAAGGGTGAGACAACAAAAGGAGATAAAGAAACGTAACTAGTGACTTCTTCCGAAAGAATAGAGAAGAACGATAAGAGACCTTGAGACGTAAGTCTACGAACATAGAGGTTCGGTTCGAAGTCGTCATACACTTGGCACTTGAAGGACTACAAGTTCGACCAAAATCTTTTCCGTCTCCTTGGTCTCTAGTTTAACGGTTGTAGGCGACCTAGTAGCTTTTTCGTTCTCTCAAGGTCTTTTTGTAGATAAAGACGAAATAGCTGATACGGTTTCGGAAACTGACACACCTAGTGTTATTTGACACCTTTTAAGAAGTTCTCTACCCTTATGGTCTGGTGGACTGGACGGAGGACTCTTTAGACATACGTCTGGTCTTTCGTTGTCAATCTTGACCTGTACCTTGTTGTCTGACCAAGGGTTATCCTTTTCCTCATGTAGTTCCGACATATAACAGTGGGACGAATAAATTGAATATAAGTCTCATGTAGTACTCTTTGTGACCCAACCTCCTTCGTGTTCGACCTTAGTTCTAACGACCCTCTTTATAGTTATTGAAGTCTATACGTCTACTGTGGTAGAAATACCGTCTTTCACTTCTTCTTGATTTCTCGGAGAACTACTATCACTTTCTCCTCTTACTTTTTCAACCGAATTTCGAGTTGTAAGTCTTTTACTTCTAGTACCGTAGACCAGGGTATTGAAGTACCGTTTATCTACCCCTTTGTCACCTTTACCACCGACTGAAATAAAAAAACTCGGGGGTTTAGTGACGTCTACCACTAACGTCGGTACTTTAATTTTCTGCGAAAGAGGAACCTTCCTTTCAATACTGGGTGGATCTGTCGTATAAGTTTTCGTCTCTGCAATGAAACGGTTGATTCCAGGCAGATCAGTTCCGATACCAAAAAGGTCATCAGTACATACCTACTCTCTCAACCTGACATTTCTTCCGACTCGTGACTTCTTAGCTACGAAAACTTGACACCACAACCTCTTCTGAGAACTCTCAGGGAACCTTACGTTCCTCTAGATTCGATAGGTAGGATTTCCTTTAGTCAGGACCCACAAGTGACCTTCCTAACTTCAACTTCGACTTTGAGGTTATAAAACCGGTGAACTACACTTCTCGACTGAGTAAACTTTTCTGGGACTCCGACCCTTTCTATCTTCCGTCCTCCTCTTCCCCTACTCTCTCCTACTCTACCAATCTACCGTAGTGGCTGAGTTACCTGTACTCAAACCTATTTGAGACCCTCAACCACTACCTGTCCCTCCGGAGCACACGACGCCAAGTACCCCAACGTTTCTCAACCTGTACTGACTCACTGACTTGTCTTGACTACTATAAAATTTCTATATAAATAAATAAATAAAAACCGACACGACCCAGAAGGAACGACGCGACTACGAAAGAGATCAACGTCGTTCGCCCCCAATTAGAAACAACGGTGTACACCCGACGAGCAACGACAAGAGGACAACACTCGTGTCCGAGATCCCGTACCCGAGTCATCGACGGGGAGCGGTACACCTTTGTACCACCTGGTTCCTACCTTAGGTACAGGGGTCGTAACTGTCCCCTAAGAAACGGTGACCTGATGGTCTCTTCGGGGAGTAACTACTGAAAACGGACTTAGTCAATAATCATATTACCAATATTTTACACTAAAAAAAAGGATTTTTTTACATAAGGAAGACGTAAATAACCAACCAAACAACGATATTTCCTCTCGAGGATAATTGAATAAATATACTCACACCTATTTCTTCCAAAAATCTTTCTTCCACCCGTCTGTACTTAAAAGAATCTCTACCTTACTTTTCTGAGCTATCCATTACATCCCTTATTATCCCCTATTAAACTCGGTAGTTCAGATTTCTTCCTCACCCTACCTCTACGTCTAACTTCTTCGACCAGGATCTGTCCACACCCTTGAGTCGTCACACTTTGGTCTTCCCTTCTTTTCCACCCCCCAACGACGTAGTCCTCCAAGTCCCTGAGTAAGGACTACGGGGAGTGACCCCTGTACTCCCTACACCACTGTAGTCGGTGTGTACAGGGACCAAGACAATTCTCCTTGACGTCCACCGACCGTCCTACTCACCATTGTTGTTGACAATTAGGGTTTACGACACCGTTCGTGATTCATGTCCAGACGTTAGGTAGTAGACTTTAGTGACTCCGGTCTCCACGATACCTCAAGTCTTGTGTCCCTTCGTACCACGTATCTGGTACACAATATATGGTGAGGGTCGTCTTAGACCCCGTTGTGCACCATTAGTCGGGTCAAAGATACAGATTTCACTTCGGTTGTAAAGATTTCTCTTTCCATTGTAAAGTGTGACTGATATTTACTGTCAGAGTACAGTCGAGTCTAATCCACTCCGGTGGTTTTTTTCAGACGTACCTTCAATAGTTTTCTTCAAACCCCGAAAGTTTCATAAAATGTAAAGACTTGACACTTATTTCCTTACCACCCCCCGCGGATACATTTGTCAAGACACTCTTGTTTAGGAGGGTTGAGTTCCTCAGTTCCGACCGAGACGTGGACTGGTCCCGGAACTCCTTCCATATCCGAAACTAATCGTCTTTGACTCCTAATCTCCATCCTCTCTCCTTTTCCTGTAAGGTTTGTCTCCCTGCCTAAATTCGTTTTCGTGCCTCAGTCCCTTCAGAGACCGGGTAGACCCACTAATAACCATTAAAGCCCAGTGATCTGGACTCCGACCGTCCTCTTCACCATCTTTTAGGTTGTCCTTTCAGCACAACCTTGGACTTGTGTGTCGAGGTTTCCCGTTGGAGTCCCAGACTTTGGACTAAGACAGCAGTCGCCCCTCATTGTGCAGTGTAGAGACGGAAACAATTCACCTTGGACCCGACTGACGTAGGAACGAAACACGGGTACGTTTCCTAATTGAGTTCAGTCCCCTGTGACTCCGTCCTCCGTTATCGTCGGTACGTTCTCTAAACAACTTTCGATCCCACTCGGGTCGTTCCCCTCCTACCTCTAAACTCTCGGTCCAATCTGAGGTAACCCGAACTCATTAACTTCTCCTCCCCGTCTCCTTTCCCTCTCAGTTTCAAACCGACGACCGACTTGGAGTTCCTGTCTTTCGACCGGTCATATACACACTACTTCTGACTCCTGAGTCCATAAGTGGGTGGACCTGAATACAGGGTGGAGATCGAAGGATGGACGGTCTTCACGTCGGTTCTCGAGTTGGAAAGAGGGTAACCGTTTTACCTTTATTATCGTAGAAGGACTTTCCTATTATCACATCGAATTTACTTAATTAGATATATTTATGATTGGTATCCCAGACTGTGTATCCTTTGTATGGTGTCTACAGACACTCAGAACAACTACCAAAACTACTACTGCTGTAACCCACTCATTCTCTAGAGTTTTCTACAAAAGTAAGACCTTAACATATATCTAACTGAACATCAATATTCCAGTAAACTCCTTTACTGAAAACTGATAAATTATAAGGGTCGACGAAGTTTTTGTAAATACATCTTATTTTGTTTTTGGATAATTATAAGAAGTTCTGTATAGTCTGGGACACCAATCATGACGATATACTTAGCTAAGTAAATTCGGTCCGATAATAGGATAGTCCTTCTACGATAATAATCTCTTGACAAAGGACCGGAATTCTATCGTACGTATGAGATATGGGAACAAATAATACACATGAAAATTTTTTAATAAAATTAACCTCCTATTAATGAAATGTTATAACACTACCAAAAACGGTATGTCGTTGTACTTAACCGGTGTCCATACGTACACACGGGGGCCTGGTACTTGGGGGGAGAGTGAAGGGAGGGATGGGATAGGCAAACCCAACAGGGTCTCGTGGCCGAAACCCTCGGGACGAAGTACGTACCTTGAACGGGACCGGTAGATGGTTTGTGATGATAAATGACCCTTCTTTAAACAGATCTCCCCCATCAACGACATCTGAGATTCCACTACCAAGTCTTCTTTTACTTGATTATCTGGGAGTAGTTCCCCTTTAAGTTTCTTGATCAGTATCTATGAGTTTTGCCATAATCGTCATACCGGTTTATCTTTCTACTGAACCTTAAAGTTACACCAACTCTCGACGGAAGTGTTCTTCTGGAAACACAGAACCTGAGAAATTTTAAGAAACTCTCTTAACGAATCGGAAGACCTATTTTTTTTTTATGGTAGTAACCTGAGTGGAGATACCCCGTCGTAGGTCTAGAGGACTCAAATCCAGTTACTGGAACTACAAGTCGGTAGAGACCTCGTCTCAACACCAACTCTGAACACTTACAGGAAGTCTTTTGTAGTGTCCCTTCACCCCTCTCAACTATGTCTACAGAAAGCTCCACACAGACTTCACCTTTGAATCCGTTTGGCAATTTTTTGGAGTTTTCAGTGAGGGGTGATAGTTCATGACTTCTTTCTCAACGTTGACGACGTTGAGATCCATCTTTTAAGTTCACGTCTAGTTCTCTGCACACCCTCGTACCAGGACGTCGTCAATTTGAGGTACATATAATTCAATGTGTTTGAATGCTTGTACACCTTACTTTTTGGTCACAATAGATATTTTGTGAGAGAGAATACACGGTAGTAGAAATCGTTTTACCTTTCACAGGACGTAAACCTTTCGTCAAAGAAGATACACTTCTTACCTTCAAAAGACTATATATTTTTTTTTGTAATAATATAGGAGAGCTCAATTTTTTACAAACTCCCCGAAGGGACCCCCCTAAACGAAGGGACTTCGTTTTAATAAACCCCCCCGATACTTATGTCTCATCATTACCGTTCGCATATTATGTCACAATATCAAGGAGTACCTGGGGACGTAAAACCTCCTTTACACAAGAAGTCGTCGAAATTATAATCTCTCAGGTTAATTGAGTCTGAACAGAGTCAGTCGAGTTTATTCCGTTTTGGGTTTACAAAAAACTTTGAAACACCATATCCTTAATAAAAGTCCTTGGATTTCGGTAGTCTTCTTTTCAATACAAGTTGTTCGTGAACCTTGTAAATTGAAACACAATTTATTGTAAGATGTGTCTGTGTACTTATAATTCGATCTTTTTAGTGACGTTTCAATTTATCAGATAGAAAAAGAGATAAAAAACGGTGTGCCGAACGTCCTAGAATCAAAGGACTTGTCCCTAACTTACGTCCGGTACCGTTGCTTTCGGACCTCAGGATTGGTGACTTGGGGTCCCCTTAAGGCCATCACATACAAACTTATTCGAAACAGATACATACCTTTCAATTCAGTTCTGGACCTGGTTCCTAGGTCAACTTTATCAACGTGAGAGGAAAGAAAGGGAAAATAGACTTCATAGGTACGTTTAAAAGAAAACCAAAAGTTAAACGTAGAAATGATATAAAACGGACATATGTATCTTAGGTTTTCTCTACTAATCTCCAAATGTAATAATTTTAATTATACCTTGGTGTATGTACGTTCGGTTGGTCCTTTTAGTAAAATGGGAAATTTCGAAGTTCGGATAAATGTATTGTAGATTAAACTTTTATAACGTCTATTACCCTAATCATATGAATTAAAATTTTTATTTAGAGATTAGAATTGTTCTTTAGAGTCATTACTTTTCCTTTATAATTTTTTCGAAGTTCAAAGACTCTTTCTACCACTCACCGGTACTCATTACTTTGTGTTAAGAAGAGTTTAATCTAGTAAATAAATTCCGCTAGATTCCAGACAAAAAGTCCTAGAACTCCTTCATTGCGATTTCAAATAGACTTTCTCTATTTTTCCGTCTATAACAGTTCGGTCACTAACCGCTAGGGTATATTTTCGAACACAAGTCAAGTCAAGTCAAGTCAGTGAGTCAGCACAGACTAAGAAACGTTGGGGTACTCAGCGTCGTGCGGTCCGGAGGGACAGGTAGTGGTTGAGGGTCTCAAGTGAGTCTGAGTACAGGNATTCCGCTAGATTCCAGACAAAAAGTCCTAGAACTCCTTCATTGCGATTTCAAATAGACTTTCTCTATTTTTCCGTCTATAACAGTTCGGTCACTAACCGCTAGGGTATATTTTCGAACACAAGTCAAGTCAAGTCAAGTCAGTGAGTCAGCACAGACTAAGAAACGCTGGGGTACTCAGCGTCGTGCGGTCCGGAGGGACAGGTAGTGGTTGAGGACCTCAAGTGAGTCTGAGTACAGGTAGCTCAGTCACTACCGTAGGTCGGTAGAGTAGGAGACATCAGGGGAAGAGGAGGATGGGGGTTAGGGAGGGTCGTAGTCTCAGAAGGTTACTCAGTTGAGAAGCGTACTCCACCGGTTTCATGACCTCAAAGTCGAAGTCGTAGTCAGGAAGGTTTCTTTAGGGTCCCGACTGGAGGAAGTCTTACCTGACCAACCTAGAGGAACGTCAGGTTCCCTGAGAGTTCTCAGAAGAGGTTGTGGTGTCAAGTTTACGTAGTTAAGAAGTCGCGAATCGGAAGAAGTGTCGGGTTGAGAGTGTAGGTATGTACTGATGACCTTTTTGGTATCGGAACTGATCTGCCTGGAATCAGCCGTTTCATTACAAAGACGAAAACTTATACGATAGATCCAACCAGTATTGAAAAGAAGGTTCCTCATTCACAGAAAATTAAAGTACCGACGTCAGTGGTAGACGTCACTAAAACCTCCGGTTTTTTCTTCAGACTGTGACAAAGGGGTAGATAAACGGTACTTCACAACCCTGGCCTACGGTACTAGAAGTAAAAGACTTACAACTCGAAATTCGGTTGAAAAAGTGAGAGGAGAAAGTGAAAGTTCTCCCAAAAATCAAGGAGAAGTGAAAGACGGTATTCCCACCACAGTAAACGTATAG
Organism: Capra ibex; assembly: GCA_006410555.1. Classification (NCBI taxonomy): domain Eukaryota; kingdom Metazoa; phylum Chordata; class Mammalia; order Artiodactyla; family Bovidae; genus Capra; species Capra ibex. Next base: position 2,208,342 of record SJYO01048541.1, read on the forward strand.
ACTCCAATAACTATAAAGAGGGTCGTTAGAACTAAGGTCGAACACAAAGAAGGTCAGGTCGTAAAGAGTTCTACATGAGACGTATATTCAATTTATTCGTCCCATTGTTATATGTCGGAACTGCATGAGGAAAAGGATAACCCTTTGTCAGACAAAAAGGTACAGGTCAAGATTGACAACGAAGGACTGGACGTATGTCTAAAGAGTTCTCCGTCCAGTCCACCAGACCATAAGGGTAGAGAGAGTCTTAAAAGGTGTCAAATAACACTAGGTGTGTCAGTTTCCGAAACCGTATCAGTTATTTCGTCTTTATCTACAAAAAGACCTTGAGAGAACGAAAAAGCTACTAGGTCGCCTACAACCGTTAAACTAGAGACCAAGGACACGGAAAAGATTTTGGTCGAACTTGTATTCCTTCAAGTGTCAAGTGCATAACGACTTCGGATCGAACCTCTTAAAACTCGTAATGAAATGATCGTACACTCTACGCACGTTAACACGCCAGCAAACTCGAAAGAAACCGTAACGGAAAGAAACCTTAACCTTACTTTTGACTGGAAAAGGTCAGGACACCGGTGACGACTCAAAAGGTTTAAACGACCGTATAACTCACGTCATGAAAGTGTCGTAGTAGAAAATCCTAAACTTTATCGAGTTGATCTTAAGGTAGTGGAGATGATGGAAACAAGTATCACTACGAAAGATTCCGGGTGAACTGAAGTGTAAGGTTCTACAGACCGAGATCTAATCACTAGTGTGGTAGCACTAATAGACCCAGTACTTGTCAAGAAGACACATAAGAACGGTGGAGAAGAATTATAGAAGACGAAGACAATCCAGGTATGGTAAAGACAGGAAATAGCTCGGGTAGAAACGTACTTTACAAGGGAACCATAGAGATTAAAAGAACTTCTCTAGAGATCAGAAAGGGTAAGACAACAAAAGGAGATAAAGAAACGTAACTAGTGACTTCTTCCGAAAGAATAGAGAAGAACGATAAGAAACCTTGAGACGTAAGTCTACGAATATAGAAAGGAAAAGAGGAAACGAAAAGTGAAGAGAAGAAAAGTGTCGATAAACATTCCGGAGGGGTCTGTCGGTATAACGAAAAAACGTAAAGAAAAGGTACCCCTACCAGAACTAGGGACAGAGGACATGTTACAGTGCTTGGAGTAAGGTATCAAGTAGTCCGTGAGATAGTCTAGATCCGGGAATTTAGATAAAGAGTGAAGGTGCCATATTAGTATTCCCTAAACTAAATCCAGTATGGGCTTACCAGATCGCCAAAAGGGGTGAAAGAAGTTAAATTCAGACTCAAACCATTATTCCTCAAGTACTAGACTCGGTGTCAGTCGAGGACCAGAACGAAAACAACTGACATATCTCGAAGAGGTAGAAACCGACGTTTCTTATATTAGTCAGACTAAAACCACAACTGATAGACCACTACAGGTACACATCTCAGAAGAGAACACTACAACCTTCTCCCACAAACGATACTGGTCACGTAAAAGAACCGTTTTGCGATAATCAGAAACGGGACGAAGTAAGGCGTAAGGTTCCGGTTTAAAAGGACAATGAGGTCCACAAAGAATTGAAGGATGAAAACGTAAGGTCAGGGGAGATTACTTTTCCTGTAGAAAAAACCCACAATCAAGATTTTCCAGAACATCCAGAAGTATCTTGGCAAGTTGAAGTCGAAGAAGTCGTAATGACCAACCCCGTATCTGAACCTAATGGCACTATAACTTACCAAACGGAACCTCTGCTTGTCTCTAGTAAGACAACAAAAACTCTAACGTAGGTTCATGACGTAAAGTCTGAGAAAACAACTAGTACTACCGATGAGGTAAAGAAGACTCCCTAAGGACGGGCGTCATCATCTATATTGCCAGTAGACTCAATTTAAGTGGGTAAGGTCAGGTAAAATCAAGTGACTAAGGATCTTACAACTGTAAGTGAGAACGGTAGAGAACAAACTGGTGAAGGTTAAACGGAACTAAGTACCTGCACTGTAAGGTCCAAGGATACGTTATAACGAGAAATGTCGTAGCCTGGAACGAAGATAGTGGTCAGTGTAGGTGTCGACCCATAACAAAAACGAAACCCAGGTAGGGAAGTAAGAAAGACCTCAATAAAGAAGTGACTAGAGGTCATCGTATAACCCGTGGATGACTGGACCCCTCAAGGAGAAAGTTATAGGATAGTAAAACGGAAAAGTACGACAAGTACCCCAAGAGTTCCGTTCTTATGACTTACCAAACGGTAAGGGAAGAGGTCACCTGGTGTTCTCGCACAATTTCGATACGATAAACTTTGTCTCACCAATTCCGTAAGTTTATCTACTCACATCGTCTTGTCGATCGATGTACTAACATTAACATGAACTTTTGTTGTAAACTATTCTCTTCGTAGTACCTAGTCATCCATATTCTTCTTATTAAGTTATACACCAAACTTTTCCAACTGTTCGATAAAAGTCTTTATCGTTTCCTTTTATATCTAAGAGGAAGAGATGGTTTTGAAATACATATTTAAAGTCTATTTAAATATTAATTTATAAATTCTTTTAATTCATTATCATAAACTTTTTTAGCTATTTATACATTGACTAGAGATCTTCTTTTCTGGTAAACGATTTGTATTACTTTTCAGTGTTCCCTTTTATAGTCATAAAAACTCAAATATTTAAAATTAGAGATACGAATTCTTTACTATTTTATGATTTTCATTCGTTTTACATACTTTTTTATACTGTAAGATTATACTGAAATTTAATATTTTTCAAGTATGTCATCTTAGAATTATTTGAGTACCGATTTCTTGTTCTTATCTATTATAATTTTTTATTTTCATTTTTTATTTAAAAACTTTCTTAAGTCTGAGTAGACATTACTTTACAGTTAGTTTTGTCGATACTCTATGGTAAAACGACTACCTTAATACTTTCTAACTTTTAGTTACTACAATAACTCCGACACAATTCTAACCCCGAAGGGACCACCGAGTCTCCCATTTCGCAGACGGACGGTACACCTTCTGGGTCCAAGCTAGGGACCCAGTCCTCCAAGGGGACCTCTTCCTTTACCGTTGGGTGAGGTCATGAGAATAGACCTTTTAAGGTACCCGCCTTCTTGGACTATTCGATGTCAGGTACCCTAACATTCTCAGAGTCTTCTGACTCGTCAAAGTGAATTCTAACCCCGAAAATATTACCGACCACCCTCACACTTGACCATGTTTATTAGACCTTTTCCTAAACCGTTACACTTGGGTCTCATCCTAATGACTGTTTAATAGGTTTTAAGTCAGTCTTTATGTCCCAACAAGTGACGTCATAATAGTAATAACAACAGTATCGTCGTTCACAGCACTAAACCAAATAATCTTTATGTCGTGTAATACAAACGTAAAATGGTTTACGGTTTATATTTTTTTGACTTTAACAGTACCTGTTACTTTAAAGTTATCTTAATATACATGACTCAAATTATCTTCGTTGACCCTTTCCAAAAAAAAACAAAGTTAACTCTATATTAACTGTATCTTACAACAAATTTAAATTCCACGTCCTACGTAACTAAAGTAGGTAAATATATAACATTGTACTAACGGTAACATCGAAGTTGATTTGTAGAGGTAGTGTAATGTATTAATAGTAAAAAAACACCCCTCTCTTGTAAATTCTAGATCGAAGAATCGTCGAGACTTCTTACGACTCAGTAACCTTTCCTGGGACTACGACCCTTTCTGACTTCCGTCCTCCTCTTCCCCTACTGTCTCCTACTCTACCACCTACCGTAGTGGCTGAACTACCTATACTCAAACTCATTTGAGACCCTCAACCACTACCTGTCCCTCCGGACCACACGACGTCAGACACCCAGCGTTTCTCAACCTGTACTTACTCGTTGACTTTATTTGACTTGACTTGACTATTAATATTATGACACAGGGTCTTCAATAAGGAGAATATAAACCTTCAAACATAGAAACTTGGTGTAGAGGAGTTAAGGGGGTGTGGTGGAAGTCAAGGACCATAGTGGTAGGATGAGACAAAGATATTCAAACCGAAAAAATCTAAGGTTTTTAAATCTAGAAATATTCTAGAGGTGTATATTCCCTCTAGTATGTTATAAACAGAAAGAGTCGGACTGAATTGAGTGAATTGTATTACGGGAGTTGTACGTAGGTCCAAAAACGTTTACCGTCGGATAAGAAAAGCTACTTACTTATTATAAGGTAACACATGTATACATAGCCTTGAAGGGTCCACCGTGACCACCATTTCTTGGACGGACGGTTACGTCCTCTGTATTCTCCATGTCCGAACCACGGACCCAACCCTTTTAGGGGAAGTCCTCCCGTACCGTTGGGTGAGGTCACGAGAACGGACCTCTTAAGGTACCTGTTCTTTTGGAACACCCGATGTCAGATGTCCCAGTGTTTCCCAGCCTGTGGTGACTTCGCTGGATCGTGCGTGTGTGTGTATACACATAGGACAGAAGAAATAAGTAGACAAAATAAGTAGAAGAAATAAGCAGACAACTGTCTGTGAAGTCAGTAAAGGTATAGAACCGACAACACTTATTTCGCCGTTATTTGTACCCTCACGTCTATAGAAAAGATATAGGACAATAGTAAAGGGAACCTATATATGGGTCTCACTCTGAAACCTAGTATACCATCAAGATAAAAATTAAAAAACTTCTTGGAAACATGACAAAAGGTGTCACCGACCTGATCCCTTCAAAACACTACCTGACTTCTGTAATTCCTGGTCTTATCCCCGTAGACTACGTCGGACCAACCTTCGTCTCCGACCTCTTTTTTGTTAAAGAGAGGTACTGGATGTTCATCCCTGCTAAAGTAGTAGTCACTGAGTACATAGTGTGGGGAGGTGGTCTAAAATTCTACGAACTCCCGTCCCTCACTAGGATTACGAAAACTTCGTCGGTCTCCGGTCGAGACACGACCTGTATCTTCTCCTGGAAGTCTGTACACGAAAGACCTCCTCTATAAGAGGTCGACCGAAGACGGGTGCATGAAAGACCCGACATAAATTAAAGATGAATCAGACATCGACTACGTCCAAAACAAACAAGCAAAATTTGATCCCAGACTGAAGACTCCACCCTCTCCAATAATATTTTGTTTATTGTAGAGAGTCGATTCGATAAATGTCATGAACTGTGACCGTTGTTGTTCTTCATTCGATGAAATATTAAAATCTTCCAATACAAACTGAGCCTCAGAACAGTAGAGACTCGGGTGTCTATAAGACAGTGACCGCGAGGAACGTCGGTACAATTACCAATCCCGGGTACCCACAGTCCACAAAGACATAACTGGGAGATTCTCACTCGTCAGGACCTCCGGGGAAAAAGGGGAGAAAATTTAATACATCAATAAATTAAAACCGACACGACCAGAAGTACGAGTCCGAAGGAGATCAACGTCACTCGCCCCCGGTGACGTGAGAACACCATGTACCCGGAGAGGAACGCCACCGAAGGGAACAACGTACCCAAAATCTCACGTCCGGGTCGTCGATACCGATTGCCCGAATCACCGAGACTCCGTACACCCTAGAAGAGTCTGGTCCCTAGCTTGGGCACAGAGGACGTAACTATCCGTCTAAGAATAGGTGACACAACGGTCCCTTTAGGAGACCTTCAGAATAATTAGAGAAGTTTGTTGGTTGGAGAGATAAATCTTACGACTTTCCATAACGTCCCACCTTTCCAGGAATGATAACTCATCTATCACGTCAACGTGTGGAACTCTAGTAATACGACTCCTCATTTAATCCACTTTGGTACTTTCTGTCACATGACGGACTTGAGAGGGCACACGAGTCAATGAGTCACCGCAGACTGAGAAACGTTGGGGTACTTCACATCGGGAGGTCCGAGGAGTCAGGTACCCTGAAAAGGACCGTTCTTATGACGTCACTCAACGGTACGGGAAGAAGTCCCGTAGAAGGGTTGGGTCCTTAGTTTGTGCACAGACGACGTAACGTCCACCTAAAAAATGGCTACTTGGTAGTCCTTTCGGAAATAAGACTCTGAGAACCTACAAAAGGAACCCTTATCCTACCTTCCTGAAGATGTACGAGGGGAGGTTCAGTTCTCTTCTTTGTTTACACGACAAAAATCACGACTTTAATCACAATTATGTTTGTAAATAAGGAAACAAATGTGAATACTATACCGGTGACCCTCTTCACAACGGTCCTTACTGTTATTTCATCAAATTATACGTCCTTTGACAAAGATTCTATCTATGATCGACCACGAATGACTCCTTTTATTAATGAGAATTCTAACGTGGGACGAAGGAAACATATAGAAAGAACCAAAATGTTTTTACAAATAGGATTACCATATAAAGGGATCTCAGAAAAAACATAAGTGTAAAATGTTCCGACAGTTAAAAATTAATTATAGGTCGTATTTATAAAGGTACAATAATTAAAACTACCGGTATTAACACAACGACTTTTTATAAAACAGTCCATTAAATCACATTAAATAATTTATATTGGATTACATTCCTAAAACCTCTTCCGTTACCGTGGGGTGAGGTCATGAGAACGGACCTTTTAGGGTACCTACTTCCTCGGATCATCCGACGTCAGGTACCCCAGCGATTCTCAGTCTGTGTTAACTCGTTACAGTGAAAGTGAAAAGTGGAAGTACGTGACCTCTTCCTTTACTGTTGGGTGAGGTCACAAGAACGGACCTCTTAGGGTCCCTGTTCCCTCGGACCACCCGACGGCAGAGACCCCAGCGTGTCTCAACCTGTGTTGACTACGCTGAATCGTCGTCGTCGTCGTTACATTCCTAAATCTGAACGAAGGTTCAAATTATAATATTTTTGTGGTGAAAACGACACTATTTTTGCATAAAAAACACTGTACAGAAAAATAATAAAATTTAATAAATTTTAGTCTAAGGGTCTTCACTTCAAAACCCCGTGTTACAAACTTCAGAAATACAAAAAAAAACAAAAAATGACTTCATCACTAAATGTTATAATATAATCAAAGTCCATATACTGTCACCAAATTATCGAAATATTTGACTTCAGAAAAACCAGGAACTATTTTAACGGTTTAAAGAAAGGTTTCACCAACTTAGTCATATATTCAGATGGTAGATGTTGGAAGAAAACAACCAGAGTACTTTCAGAGGAAAATAAATGACTCTTTTCTCACTTTCGTTGAACAAACTACTATACGTACTATGCAGGGGGTCTCTTCGGGGGCTTAGTTTCACCTTAAACATGTATAGACATCTCTCTTCTTGTCCACCTCTTCATACCATGTCCTGGTAGTGTTGTCACAGGTGCACGCACGTACCACCCGTCACACCTCTCAACCCCGAATTACATGGATTGTTCTCCCATGAGAAGACGGACTTTTTGTCCGAGTCGACTGGTCTACCACTCACTCTACTTCAGTGAAAGGACGGTAAACACGTGTTCTAAAGATCCATAAACAGTACTGAGACAGGAATCGATCACTTCAGTTACCGTTACGGAGGGACGTTTACCGTCCTCCGTTTTGGGGTAAAGGCGGGATTAAACAGTAGCAAACGGGTCCTGGATAAGTAAATCTGAAAACAAAAATTATGTGCATAAGAGGAAACCGTTACGATATCACGGAAAGAAGGGGGCAACCAGAGAGAGACGGGATTAGTGCTACTTGTGTTTACATTACCCGCGTCATATGGAAGTAAACTCAGAGCGAAAATAAGAACATTAAGAGTTGACGACGAGAAGGACTTCCTCCTGACACAATGTTTTCTTACCTTAAAAGGGCTGTTACAAATGATGTATTATCAAAATTCTCCGAAGTACAAACGTTCTCTGTTTAATTCGTCGGAGGAGATTATACATCTGTTGTAGACAATGTGTTTCAGTGGCAATTACTATTGTGGTCCTAGAGGAAACATCGACTAAAAGTGGGTCGACGTGGCTGGATATTTTCCGCGGTCGTTTCTCCCGATGTATAAGTAGAAAGTCGAGTCTTACTGAAACCTTTTGCCGTGTATTTGGGTTTCGTTTAGAAACAATTGGAGACTTCAGCCTCGAGGGTATTTAGTGACGACTCCTGTCGAAGATTGGAGGAGTGTCGGTTGAGTAGTACAGATAAACCACAAAATATTAAACGAAGTTTAAAGTTTAACTATTAGGTCTTCTTTTGGTATGTTCTCTACCTCGGCATACCCTGGGAGGGTATTCCCCTAGTTATACGGGGAACCACACAGTCAATGTTCAACTATGGGATTTGGAAATAAGTCTGTTGTAAGGGTGACCATGGTCGTTCTGTAAGTTATTTTTGGGACATCTTAGGAACTCTCCCGATCAGTCGATGTCGATTATCAAACTAAATTCCTTAACAGGAATAAACGAAACTATAATTTGAAACTTTAAGAATTTCCTTTTGGTAGGTCTTCTGATCATCCCTCCCAAGGTGAAAGAAGTATTCTTGCCCAAGATAATTGAGAGGGAGAATGTTAAACCAACACCTTACATAAGACCGTACAAAAGAGAACCAAAGAGACACCTACATATTGAATGTCCCATTATCTAGACTGGGGGTCTACCTCTCTCTTTGTTACTTACTGATCTGAATATTTATTCCGTTCTCACTAACTCTCTACCGTGAAATTTACTTCGTAAATCTCTGTCTGAGACAAGTCGTAGAATTTACTTCGTCCCCTCGCGAAGTAAATCACACCTAGACGTCCTTTGTACACTAGGTCCGTTTCCCTTGTAGTTGACGTGTCCGGAGTCTGAACCGTCCACGTCCTCTGTCCTACCTTCCACCACACCGACCTACATCCCTCCTGTCGTCTACTTCCACTCCGACACTCCACCCGTTCATAGTCGAGAGCCTCCGGGACTCCGGGCGTCCTTACCCACCCTAAAGTGTAGGACACTTCCTTACGGAGACCTCCGAAATTTCGTTTAGGTTTGTTCACGTGGATAAAATGTGGTCGATTCGCTAGAGAGACTTCGTATTTATTACATTGAGTCAAACGGTTGGACAGTGTTCTCTGTCAAAGGAATTGTTTGCTGAATTTTATGTTAAAACTTAGTCAAGTCAAGTCAGGGAGTCAGGACAGACTGAGAAACACTGGGGTACCTGACGTCGTGTGGTCCGGAGGGACAGGTAGTGGTTGAGGGCCCCAAATGAGTTTGAGTACAGGTAGCTCAGCCACTACGGCAGGTTGATAGAGTAGGAGACAACAGGGAAAGAGGAGGACGAAAGTCAGAAAGGGTCGTAGTCCCAGAAAAGGTTACTCAGCCAAGAAACATAGTCCACCGGTTTCATAACCTCAAAGTTGAAGTCGTACTCAGGAAGGTTACTTATAAGTCCTGACTAAAGGAAATCCTAACTGACCAAACTAGACCAATTTTTACGTTAAAATTGGCTCCGAATACCTACAGGTCCTCGAATGTCTACCAAAAGTCTATCAGGGGTCTTCCGAATGTTTTACAATGTACAACAATGTGTACACATTCTTCTTAGGTCTGGGTTCCTTTCGATTCTTGGTGACCAAATCTACTGAGATTTAATTACTTCAAGGTCGACATGTAATATACTGGAAGGTCCAGGATTTATATCGACGGTCAGAAGATAGTCATTAAAAAAATTTTTACGTCCTGAAGTTAAAAGTAAAGGAAAGAAACAGTAATTAGTCCATACAGAAAAGGTCAGAGAAACAGGAGAGACCATGTAATATAAGGAAAGAAATAGGGGAAAACAAAGGCACGAGAAGTGGTACATTGAGACGTCCCGTCCTGCATGAAGGCACATAGAACCGAGACCCGTCTACTGAACTAAACCGGTTACCCTACAGTCCTCTGCACTATGTTCGTTTGAGCACCTATCGTGAGCACTCGAGAACGAGAAAACGTAGGTGGTAGTAGTCCTCTTCCTTGACGGATCCGATGGAAGGGTCAGGGGCCCCCCTCTTACTCTCAGGACACCCGTCGACTCAGTAGATCGGTATGGGTCCGATCTAACCAACTACGTCTAAACACTCGATTTACTCACGAATAAATACGGTGACTCTGAAGGGACTCTTGTAAATAATGTGTCATTCTCAATTGACTATGACGAAGGTATGAACGTCAGAGGAAAATCTTTGTGGTCTAACCTGTAGGACTTTCAGTACAAGTAAACATGGGTAAACCCCAGGGTTAAGTTTTGGGTAAAAGTTTAAAGTATTGACACAATTAGTTGGGACCAACAAACGCGAAGGAAGAACCGTGGGAGAAACCGAAACGGAAGTTTTTGACCGTGTCGACGAGAGTCTCCGGTTCATGATCTCCCAAGGTGACCACCGTCTTCCCACTTCAAACGTCGGGATTAGAGTATTATGACACTGTGTCGGACCGCCGCCGTATATGGTGTCGAAGGATCGGCCCATGTCCTACGATTACTTCCGATGTTTAGGGGGAAGTCTCTCCCCACATTCGACGTCTTGGAACGATTTACGGACAGTAATTACATTTGACGTCGTGTGGTCGACTTGGAACCCTATGCGAATTAACGGGTCCCACCGAATTAGAAGTCGGGACGGTCAACGTCTTCCTAATGAACAGAAACCACTTGAGTCAACTCTCAACTTTCATTTAAACGAATTTATCATCTCAAATCTTCTCCTTATTGTATTTATCCTTCTTAGTATTTATTGACGATGACCTTTCATTTGATGTCGATTGAGATTGGTTCCCGACGGAGGGTCTCTTTTCGTAGTCTTTGAGAACTAAATCCGAAAACAAGTTGATGGTATACTCAGTTTTCCTCTTTTACCCAAGATCAATTTCAGTACACACCCACCCACGATTCGGTGAAGTCAGAACAGACTGAGACACATTGAGATACCTGACGTCAGGCTGTCCAAGAAGACAGGTACCCTAAGAGGTCCGTTCTTATGGCGTCACCCAACAGTACGGGAGGAGGTCCCCCAGAAGAGTTGGGTCCCTAACTTGGAGACAGAGAATGTAGAGGACGTAACCGTCCGCCAAAGAAATGGTTCTCACGGTGAAATGGTGCTCACGGTGGTCGATTTCGGTATCAGTACTGGTTTCGTTATAATGGAATTAGAGTTTCGATGTAAAGGGACGTACTCGGAAACTGTCATCTCCCTATATTCCCAAAACGACTATAACTCGAAGTGACAATAGTCATGACAATACTTCTGTTAAGGGATCGAAGTTGAGATATCTGAGTCAAATTCTCGTTTTGTTAATTTTCGTAGAAAAGGTTTATCGCACCAGTATTTCTCAAAAAATTTTTTATATATATATTGATTAAGATAACCATAATTATTTATACACAACTCCTATTTTAACAACATTTGAAAAGTATAGACAACTGAAGACGTCTGCCGACGACAAATGGATGGTGACTGGAGAAGAAAGGAAGAAGGAAATATTATCTTCAAGTCAAAATGAATCCTGTTTAAACACTAGGTGACTTTCCACTACAAAAAGTTGAAAGGTGTACCCGTACCGGTATACTGAACCAAACCCGGTTACTCAACTTTCATTTTCACAACACACTCCAGAGAAGTTCTCGTCTCCGTGCAGAAAGAGACAAGGAATGAAACAGTCACCCGGATCTTGTACCTACACTACCTACCGGAAGGTCGTCGGTAGAACCTAGTACTCCAGATCCCAGTAATATCCCTGTCTTCCTGTCTCTTGACGTCTCTCGGACCCGAGGGTTCCTGACACGTCTCGTCGGGACGGTAGTACATGACAGACGGAGGTCTAAATAAAGTACTCCCTCTTTTTCTTTAGACATAGGCTATATTCGATGCCAGTAAACCTTAAAAGACAGGAAGGGTCTGTTTGGATGAGAACCAACAATACAAAGGTATAACGAGACTCGGAGACTTCGTCGTCGTTGTTTATGAGAGTTCCGTGGAGAAAACCCGAGTCCGTCGTGACCTCTCGTGGCAGTAGAGTCTCGGTTGTGCTGAATGTGAGTCTCTGACGCTCCTACTTAAAGTCTGCCACCCTATCCTCATACTTACTTTTAAGGAAAAGAAAAAGGAAAAACCGGTGAACCGTTTACCGTAGCGACACAAACGGGACCGGTAATGGTCACCTCCCCAAACACTCCGGTCACGAAAGGATCACTCCGAAGGGGCTACCGAGTCACCCATTTCTTAGACGTTCGTTTCGTTCTCCGTGTCATCTGAGTCCAAGCTAGGGACCCAAACCTTCTCAGGGATCTCCTCCTTTTACCGTTGTCTGAGGTCATAAGAACGGACCTCTTAGGGTTCCCGTGTCCTCGGACCGCTCAATGTCAGGTTTCCCAACGTTTCTGAACCTGCACTGACTTACTGATTCGCACGTTTTTTTTTTTTTTTTTTTTTCGTGTCCGAAAGTATCATCGAAATAGTCAGAAGTTTCATCAGGCAAAGTTCTTGAGTGAGACATGAGTCCTACACCTGCCGGCGAGGTTTCCGACTCGTTCCTGAGTAAAGACCCAGAACGAGAAAGTAAAAAGGAAACCAGGAAAGAGGGAGACAGAGAGGAAGACTGAGGAAACGGGGATGTGACAGGGACGGGACGAAAGAGGTAGAGAGAACGAAAGAGGTAAGGAAGAAAGGAAAGACCTCGTCTTCACAAATAAACACACTTTACATTAGAATAACCTTTTTAACCCCTGAAATAAAAGAATTGTCTTTTATAATGGATCGAGTATTTGTAACGGGGAGTATTTAGTTGCCCCCAGTATTTATAATGTTTTCCTTATAAATCACTTGTAAGAGGTGAGTAGAGGGGAAAGGGTCAGGGGTGTAAAAGGAGGGGTGACAGGTCCTGCCAATAGACACAGAACACACCCGGACTATATAAACAACAAGTCTGAGAGTCACCACGGGTTGAGAAACACTGGGGTACCTGACGTCGTACGGTCCGAAGGGACAGGGGGTGGTAGACGACCGCAAACGAGTTTGAGTGCAGATACCGTAATCACTACTGGACTATATATTTAAGTTTGTTTATAATATAGAAGGAAGACACCACAGGAAGTTGAACGTAAAAATGTGAAGTAACACACAGGATGTCTTAAAGGTACAATTAAGTGTCCCTCGGAGAAGTAAGAATAAAAAAATTTCGGTACATTATCAGGTAAAATTCCTCGACAGGTCCCAGGACGACCACTCGTGACTCTCACAGGAATGGTCGTGACGACGACTCTCGTCGGAATGTGTCCACAACGTAAATCTTCCCTCCACCATAATAGTAGACGACCCACTTACAGACCTCGACTCACCTTGACTACCTGGTGTTGGTACACATTGATACGTCTACTTCAAGTGTTAATGTTAGAAAAAAAATTTTTTTAGTTTGGACACGGGGGGTGTCACTTTCGTACCTCAGGATTGGTGACCTGGTAGTCCCTTAGGGGGTGTCAATATTAGAACTCACCTTCTTCGGTCTGGGTCCTTTTATGTATGGTATCTTAAGATAAATATATTTCATGTTTTGACCCGTTCTGATTAGAAACGACAATCTCCTGTTCTATCACCCGTGGGAACCCACCCATCACTGACTCTCCCGGGTCCCTCGAACGTCCCTACGACCTTTACAAGGGAAACAACCAACCTATGACCAAAGTAGCTACACAAGTGGAGGATCTTTAAGTGGTTCAGTATGTGAATGTTACACAGAAAAAAAAAAAAAAAAAAAAGACCCGGAGCTAGTCTTCCTGAACCCGGGGTGTTACACAGAAAAAATAACAACTCCTTTGGGACCGAATATACAAAATGTCCATATCGTAATATAAACACGAAGATATCTACGTCAAAGTTAGGGACCCAGTCCTTCTAGGGGACCTCTTCCCTTACCGTTTGGTGAGGTCATAAGAAAGGACCCTTTAGGGTACCTGTCTCCTCGGACCACCCGATGTCAGGTACCCCAGTGTTTTCCCAGGTTGTACTGAGTCACTGATTTGTCGTTGTTGTTATGTAAGATTCGATGAGAGGTAGTTTTAAAATCAAAGACAGGTAGTGGTACGTTAACCGGGGAAATAAGTAAAGTGGGAGGAGGTGTAGATGGGTTGGGGGGGGGGTTGGGACCCTCGGTGACGAGATATGAGACATGGATGTATAAACAAAAACAAACCGAACCAAACAAAACAATGAAACGTAAGTAAACAAAATTTTGTAGACAAATGAACCGATACGGTTCAGAATCAACACCATACACCCTAAATCAAGGGAATGGTCCCTAACTTGGATCCAGGGGACGTAAGTCTCGTACCTCAGAATCGGTGACCTGGTGGTCCCTTCAGGGACAAACAAAAATATCAGGTGTATCTCACTTTAGACCCGACTATTCCACCTTGCTTCGGACACTTCTCTCCATCCTTGAGTCCCCGACCTCACGGTCGGGTCCCGTCCCAGAACTCTCTTGACCTCAGGAGAGTCACCACCCACAAGACAGGTACTATACTTAATAAAGTTACTATGACGAAAGGAGGACTGTGAGTCTCGACGATGAGACCCCTTTTATTTTGTAAAATCTCCTGCTCACCTTTAGATCAACTACAAACAACCTGGGACACTTCCTCCACCGTCCGTCGGAGAGGGGGGTGGACGAAAGGAGGAGATAGACGGAGAGGAAACAGTAAGGGGAGGACGAAGCAGGAGATCCTGTGACTCAGGACCTGAAGTTACGGAACGTTTGAGGTCACCAAGGAAGAAGTCGTCCCCAAACACCCCAAAAGGAACGGACCCGAAAGGAGTAGGTCTCCCACTCCCGGGGAGTCCACCACCAGGACCCCGACCCTCGGACGGAACCTGTGCCCGGGAGGGCAAGACTGAGGGACTGTCGTTACGACGTCGACGATAGGTCTTAAGTGGACGTCCTTTTGGGTGAATCGGTGTCGGTCCCGGCTAATTTAAGGAGGGTCTCTGAGGTCTGAGTACATTTCTTACGTACAATGAAGACCATCGTAGGGAAATTGGGTGGGAATGGGTGTTGATAGGAGGTCTTATTAACGTAATTTTCTTGAAAACATATTAGCCGAGGTCAAAGTAGGTGGAGTAACCTTGACCTCGGCTAATATGTCTCACTTCATTCGGTCTTTCTTTTTGTGGTTATGTCATATGATTGTGTATATATACCTTAAATCTTTCTACCATTACTATTGGGATATACGCTCTGTCGTTTTCTCTGTGTCTGACTACATTTCTTGTCTGAAAACCTGAGACACCCTCTCCCTCTCCCACCCTACTAAACCCTCTTACCGTGACTTTGTACATATGATAGTACATTCTTTACTTAGCGATCAGATCTAAACTATGTCCTATGTCCCACGAACCCCGACCACGTGACCCTACTGGGTCTCTCTACTATACCCCTCCCACCACCCTCGCCCCAAGTCCCAACCCTTGAGTACATGTGGACACCACCTAAGTACAATTACATACCGTTTTGGTTATATCATAACATTTCATTTTGTTATTGTAAATTTATTTATTTTTTTCTTGAAAACGGACGAAACTCCAAACGAAAGTAATCTTACCGGGAACACAAGCCAATCTAACCAAAACAGACCTCGGTTAGTCCTGTGACTCGACGACTACTGTTTACCTAGGAAAGACCAGGGGTACGGGGGAGGAGGTACCTTCCGCCACCCCAAAAGCCCCCACCCCCCCTCCCCTGACCTCAGTACAAAGTCCACTCGACCGTGCTTCCATACTTTACATGCAAACGAAGCACGGAAGTCACACCGGGTCTCCTCGGCAGGTGGTTCTCCACACTTTTCACTTCCACGAGTCAGCACAGGCTGAGAAACACTGGTGTACTGGTCAGAGGAGACAGGCACCTTAAGAAGTCCATTCTTATGACCTCACCCAACGGTACAGGAAGAGGTCCCCCCTAGAAGGACTGGGTCCCTAAGTTGGGTCCAGAGGGAACACCGTCCGTCTAAGAAATGGTAGACTCGGTAGTCCCTTCGGGTGGTTCTCCGTACGCACTACGAATACGCTATCTCAACATTATTGAATCCAACCTGAAAACTAACTATCAGCCACGACCACCACCAAAAAGACTCGTAGGGAGAGACTATGAAGTGTAACATTTTCTATTATAAACGGAAAATAAACTATGCTGGACTACTCGGTGAAGAAAACACCGATCATCTCGTCCTTCTGACTATGGTCGAGAATCCAAACTTTGACTGTGGACGGGAAATGATACGTTAAAGTCCACTCATCAAATTTGTAAGGGTGCTATGCCAAAAGGGTAGACATTCACCCACGTGATTCACCATGGTTGGTGTGTCCCTACACACACACACGTACGATGCAACGAAGTCAGCACAGGCTGAGAAACTCTGGGATACCGGACATCGGACGGTCCGAGGAGACAGGTACCCTAAGAGATCCGTTCTTATGACCTCACCCAACGGTACGGGAGGAGGGTCCCCAGAAAGACTGGGTCCCTAACTTGGACGTAGAGAATACAGAAGACGCAATCGTCCACCCAAGAAATGGTGATCGTGGTGGACCCTTCGGGTGTATCCCTACATCACTCCTCATTTACTTAATTATGGATAATTGGTGAACCTCCCGAAGGGACCACCGAGTCTCCAATTTCGTAGACGGACGTTATACCCTCTGGACCCAGACTTGTATCCTTTATGAATTGTTTACACGTCATGTTAATAATAAAAAAAAGTTTCTTACTACTTGACAACATTAGATTTTAACTGAACACTGGAGTGGTGGGAAGAAGTGTTTGTGTCATTTTCTGTGTCGGAGGACGTGTTACATCTTCGAATTTAGTCGTGGGTATAGTGAAGAGAAGAAGTTACAGGTCTTGAGTGGAACGGTTCCACTCCTAGGGAGACTTTGTTGTCCTACGAAGTTTTAGTCCTGAAACCTAAAGTCGACTGAACCCGTCTAGTACAACACTTAGAAAAGAGTTAGACGAAGAAAAGGTTTATAGTCGAGTACTTCTAGTTTTGGTGGAAATGAGAGGGACACCCAAAACTCATTGAACCTAAGAAAGAATATTTCAAAACAATAAAGGTCCACCTTTATTGTCCCCTTTATAAAGGGGACACAGGGTTCTTTACTGGGAGTGGGGAACCGGTGTAAAGAGGACCCTTTGGTCTCTGATTCCAGAAGAGGAACTCGGACTCATAGTCCTCGGTAGGACCTCGACCCGTCTCGCCTTCAGACGCCGGTGGAAACCGTGCAAGAATCAACAAAACTCCTGGTCGACGATATACGAAACTTTATTTAAAGGTCAGTTATTTGTGTTTCTATTTATGGGTGTTTACTTCTATGTTTGTCGTATAAAATGTAAATAGAGTAAATAGAGCAGAGTATGCACAGGGGTCTTGCAAATTTTCGACCTCCTCCCCTCTCGTAAGACCCCCACTGGGTCGTGGGTCGAAAGGTGAAGGAAGGTCGGGGAGAGTGGCGGTAGTACAGTGAGAGTATCTGAAAGTAGAAACCACATCGGAAATTGCAATCCAAATAGTTCTGGTTTGACGGTGGCACTCTCTAGTGTCCACTCCTCCCCCTTCCCTAAGGGTCTCGGCTGGAACCTCCATGAAAACCTCTAGTGGGGCTTGAACCAGAGGTTCACGTACTTGAGACAAGACTCTATAGACGTATAGGTACGTTTTCACAGGTCCCACTTACTCTCTTTATGCTTTAGTGGTGATCCGGTCGTAGCGTCATTTTTAGAAGTATCCGTTCTAGGAAGTGACCTACTGTTTTAGACGACCGTTTTCGAACTCCTCCTATTGACGTTACAAATGTATGAGGGGAGGGTTATTCTACGAACAAGTAATGTCTACCTTTCCACCATTGGGCCGGTACCTCTGTGGTCCTCCTGGGGTGAAGTGGGTCTACCAGTAGCAATCACTACTCTGTGTGGCTGAGGAACAGGGGGACTGGACTGTACGACTTAGCTTCCTTTGGGTCGAGGCGAAGACGGTACACGAAGGACTTCCCGTGTTAAAGTCAGAGTCCTCTTCTGTAGTCTATTTGGGTTTGGCCTTCTGTGGGTATCCGTTTACTGTTCATGAGAGAGAAAAAAAATTAATTTAAGAGATCGACACCGTACTTCCGAGTAAACGAGACACTGTACACCCTAGAATCAAGGGACTCTGAGGGGGCCACCGAGTCTACCATTTATTAGACAGACGTTACGTCCTCTGGGCCTAAACTATGGACCCAACCCTTCTAGGAGACCTCTTCCTTTGCCGTTGGGTGAAGTCATAAGAACGGACCCTTTAGAGTACCGGCCTCCTCGGACTGTCCGATGTCAGGTGCCCCGACGTTTCTCACTGGGCTGACTCATTGTGGTTGTGTTTCCCCAGTTTGGGTGTCGGGGACGTATTGTTTCGTCTAAGAATTGGACCTGGTGGTCCCTTCAGGGACCGGTCTTGAGAATTAATTTTCAAAGTTTCAGTACTTTCTGTTTCCGACTCGTCGACGAGTCTAACCTCTGGAACGTGGATGTACCTTTCACCCTAGGACCTCAGTCAGACCCCGGTCTTTTTCCTACAGTCACCCTTTTCACCGCTTTAGGTTCGTTTTAGACATCAACCTGTAGACCAAGACTACAAGTAGAGCACCACCACGACTAGTGAGACACTACTACCCTATCCAAGCGGAGCCTCCTTAGACCCAGCTCACCTTTACCTTTACGAGGGTTTGAGAGGGACTTTCATTCCGTAAAGGACAACTGTTTTACACAGTAACAAACTAACCACCTGCATAGTGTCTGATCGCATAACAGTTCACGTAGTGTCGTCACACCTTTTCTTGAAACATAAACTGTCTACAGAACAGTATCTTATAGGGTTTAACTCTGAAACCTTTCACGACACCCCTTGGGTCGTCACAAAAGAAGGTAATTTCGACAGAAGTAAGGCCTTTTGTTCTACTCGTTTCCGAGTAGGTTGGACCAATGGTCGAACTTGTGGGTGACCCCATGACTGGAACTCCCTGTGTCCGTTTGCACACGTAAAATGAATAACCTCACTCAACGAAATGTCACGACACAATCAAAGACGACATATTAGGCACTTATGTATATAGGGGAGCGGGAGCTCGTAAGGAGGGTGGTAGGGGGGTAGAGTGGGGAGAATCCAGTAGTGTCTCGTGACTCGACTCGAGGGACACGGTGTGCCGTCGCAGGGTACTCGATAGACGAAATACGTACCATCACACAAATACAGTCACGACGACGACGATTCAGAGAAGTCAGTACAGACTGAGACACGTTGGGGTGTCTGTCGTTGGTCCGAGGGGGTAGGGACCCTAAGAGGTCCGTTCTTGTGACCTCACCCAACGGTAACGGAAGAGGTTACGTACTTTCACTTTTCCCTTTCACTTCAACGAGTCAGTACAGGCTGAGAAGCGCTGGGGTACCTGACGTCGGGTGGTCCGAGGACGCAGGCACCCTAAGAGGTCCGCTCTTACGACACGTTGGGGTATCTGTCGTTGGTCCAAAGGGGCAGGGACCCTAAGAGGTCCGTTCTTGTGACCTCACCCAACGGTAACGGAAGAGGTTACGTACTTTCACTTTTCCCTTTCACTTCAACGAGTCAGCACAGGCTGAGAAGCGCTGGGGTACCTGACGTCGGGTGGTCCGAGGACACGGACACCCTAAGAGGTCCGCTCTTACGACCTCACCCCAGCGGTAGCGGACGAGACATACAGTTACGATGAGGGAGTCAAACAGGGTGGGAGAGGAAGGGGAGACACAGGTGTTAGGAAAGAGATGGAGACGTAGGGACAAGGATGGGACATTTGTCCGAGTAGACATGGTGAAAAGACACTTATCTACCGTGTATATACATAAATTATATACTATAGACAAAAAGAGAAAGACTGAGTGACGTAAGACATACTGTCTGAGATCCAGGTAGGTATAGAGATGTCTACTGAGTTAAAACAAGGAAAATTACCGACCCATTATAAGGTAACATATGTACATGGCGGAGAAGAGATAAGTAAATAGACAGGTCCCTGTAACTGCAACGAAGGTACTTAGATAAAACAAAAAATGTTTCGACCAGGTCTCTAAAAACATTCTAACGTGAAAAGTGGGGATCACTAAGGACGTCCTCTCGACCGGGGTCAGAGAGGGAGTCCAAGTACCATTTGGTCTCGAGAGTGTCTATGTACGATCCACTGTTTTGGTTACGTCCTTCTTCAGGCTCAGTGGGCGTTTTTAGGACCTAAGTAACAGTGCTGTCACCGATTTCTAGACACATTCTCACTGTAATTTGTTTGTGGAAGTTAAGGGTGTGACGACACACTCAAAGTGTCGTGAAAGAGTAAAATAAAGTCGTCGTCGGTGTCTGACACCTCCCGGAAACCCCGAAATCGAGGACAGGCCCCAGTGGTGGTAGGATCGACTTCCACCCTACTCTCGTTTCTTTTCGACTTTATAGGACCAGGAGGAGGAGTTTGGACGGTACAAACTGTGAGAGACTAAAACCAAGGTGTAGTTTTGATAAAGGAATCTTTCCCATGTATAACACTTCGAATTTTTTTTAACTTAACACATGTTTACTGTACCGTATACAACAAAATGATTCGTACTCACTGGGTAGTATCGAAAATCCTAGTCCGAAATAGTTTTAAAGTCGTCTTACGAGATGTTGCACCTATAAATTACATTTTCATCTAAAAATCGTGGACTGTGTTGGCACTTGTCGAAGTAGTGGTGGTAACGATTTGTCTGTAATTTCATAAGTACATTTAAGACAAACTTATTGAAAGTACGGAACATTTTAGACTTCTTGGAAACTTTAACTATACCGCAATCTTACAAATTTCTTTATTTAAACGAAAATTCTGATCGAAATAGTCTTAGGTACTTCCAATATGACACCGTAGTTACACGTATCATATTTACGACCCCCTTGTTTTTCTTTTTTTTTTGGGTTTCTTACCTTTTTAAGGACAACCTACAGTGCAAGGGACAAATAATAAGACAACGACGACGACGACGACGATTCAGCGAAGTCAGCACAGGTTGAGACACGCTGGGGTATCTGCCGTCGGGTGGTCCGAGGGGGCAGGGACCCTAAGAGGTCCGTTCTTGTGACCCCACCCAACGGTAAAGGAAGAGGTTACGTACTTTCACTTTTCACTTTCACTTCAACGAGTGAGCACAGGCTGAGAATCACTGGGGTACTTGACATCGGGTGGTCCGAGGAGGCAGGTACCCTAAAAGGTCCGTTCTCATGACCTCACCCCACGGGAACGGAAGAGGCCAAATAATAAGACCCTAGTAGTGTTTTCGTGGTAATCGTGACGGCGGAGGGTGAAGAGTCAACGTCCCGACTTGAGACAGTACGAGAAGGAGGTTGAGTCAGTAATCCTCATTGCTAGGTCTCCTCTTTCACAACGGAACACATGAACGTTGGGAGACGAAAGGAGCGAAATCCAATGACAACGTTCTACTTACAAATAGGGTAAAGGAGTGACCTAATTAATTACCTCGAAGGTTGAACCAAACTCGGGGGTGGGGCTGACGGGTTCAGAGGTAATCTCGAAAGTGAAGAGGACCGGTCCGACCCCCGTGAACTGTTGTCACAAGTATTAACGAAATAGATTAACGCACCCCAGTCCCACCATTTGAAACGTTCCTACAAACGTAGTTCTCACGAGAAAGTCAAACGGAACAATAAGGGAGGACACCGACTAGGGTATGGAGTAAAGTCGTGTGCTGTAGTACAGGGGTCTCCCTCATTGGACCTCAGCCCTCCCCGACTGTTCCCTCGGGACAGACATCGGGTAGGGACTCGGGGAGTGGGAGGGTGTGCAGGTAGGACGGTCCCTGTTCCGACAGGGAGTGAGAGTGGTCTACGTGGAAGGTCCCTTCTTCCGGTTAGGACTGATCAGAGCAGGATTAAGGGGGACTCCACTACTTCTCCTGTCGACCATCCTCTCTTCCCCACCGATTCTTTTCCCGAATTTAATTCCTCGAGAAACAAACGTCAAGGAGTAGGGACTCTGCGTCTTGACACAAGGTTAGATTAAAGGAAATGTTATATTAAGTAAGAAGACTCTTTCCAAGATGTCCTAAGACTTCGGACAGGTTTCCCGGAAACCAGGTGTGTTCCAGTCCTTGGACACCCACCCCCGAGGTCGGGTGGGAGGTCGGTTCGTTCTTACCCCCTAAGACTCACGGGGTAGGACAGGAGTGGGGTCGGGTCGGGTGGGGTCGGGTCGGGTGGGGTCGGTTATACATCAATCCTTAGTTGGTTCTGACAGGATCATATATATATAATTTTCGGAGATAAAAGAAATTACCTTAAAATGGATCGGACATCGAAAACACTGACTTCCGTCTTTCACATACTTTCCTATTTGTGTGTAGGAGTGAGGGTGAGGTACGGGTAGGGAAGGAGTGGGGAAGGTGTAGGGAATGACGGTGCCGGTAAGTAAAGTCTCGTTCGCCTTCCAAAGTCCTCTCGTCTCCACAATTAATCATAAAATAGTTCCCCATTTATAAAAAAGAGACATGTCGAGGGAGGATTGTCTTCTAGCCACACCAAGTCTAGAAGGACCAGGACATGCCTCAGAGACCGGTGTACACTAATTTGAATTTAACCATTTTTAATTTATTTTACCTTTTGAGTCAAGACGTCTGAGTGATCGAAATGAGGGTCCCGAACTGTCGGTTGTACCCCGACCACTGTTGGTGTGACCTCTCGGTCTGTCCCCCGTGACGGGAGCGACGGGTGAATCGGGGGGTCTGCCTCCCAGACTTAGAAGGGACAAGTGACGAGTAGACCTCGGGTCGGGTCCGGACAGGCAGGTAAAACAGGAGAAGAGAGGTTTGAGAGTCCCAGGAGTGAGGACACAAACAAACTGGGAGGGGAGGACGTGGAGCGACTTCAGGAAACGTACTTCTCGACATACACTACCGAGGGTGATCCACAGGTCGAGGTGGCAAAAGTTTACTGCGCACTGGGAATGTCGGAGGAACACTACGGGAAACCTAAGTCTTCCCGTCCAGTCGGCATTAGCCCCCCTTTGTCCGGACTCTCTTATTGGTTGGACAGACTTCAACGTGTGTCTGTGTCGGTAGAGGACGAAAACCCAGGTCCGAGGAGTCAGACACATACGCAGTGTCAGTGTGTCAGGACCAAACTTTCTGCCCCTCGGGGGGCTCCCGACACACCTAGCTCCACCCTTCACACACCCGTGACGGGGACCCGACACGTTGTCCCGTCTGACGAAGGGAGGAACCCGGAGCCGAAGAGTAGAACTTTAAGGTCCCTCCCTTAAAGATGTTTTACTCCGATTGTAAAGAAGGTGAGCCAGGTGTCTTTGAAACCTAATTGAAAAATGTATATACCTAATGAAAAATAAGAAGAGTTTACTAAGTTTCTGATAAAATTCTAAAGGACGGGAGCATAAACCCCACCGGGGGGGTAGGTCACCAGTAGTACAACTATTACCTTATTAACCTATTACCTATTATTTACCTATTACCTATTAACTATCCCCGAAACCCGAAAGGATTATCGAGTCGACAATTTCTTAGGCGGACGTTACGTCCTCTGGACCCAAGCTAGGGACCCAACCTTTCTAGGGACCTTTTCCCTTTCCAATGGGTGAGGTCATAAAACCGGACCTCTTAAGATACCTGACTTATCAGGTACCCCAGTGTTTCTCAGTCTGTACTGACTCACTGAAAAAGTGAAAAGTGGACCACTGTGTGAACCCGAACAGTAGGTCCGGAGGGTGGGTCCTGAAGGATGTCGTCGTCGAGGTCAGAGGGAGGGGGACCTCGGACGGGTGGACGGTTCAGTCTTCGACGTAAAGAGGTTTAGAGTCCCCTAACCAAAAGAGTTTCAGACGTCTTGAGAGTAGGTACGGGGTCCTATTCCTGTTTACGTTGAGTTGTCTTTAGACGGAGGTCCCCTGGTTCGCCTGTGTCCCTCGAACAGTTTAGGAGGGTCAAGCCGAGACCCCTCCCTCAGTCCTCACCCCCAAGGGAGTCCCAGACTCGGGTAGGGACACGTCCTCAGGTGCGGGAGGATGTAGACAGGGTTTTTGCACTCGTGTACATGTCTCTCGTGAAACCCGAGACCCTAGGTGAGGGTCGGGGCAAGAAGGTAGATTAATTGCGACGGTGCCTTCGAGAGACCACCCGCGCCGGAAGGGTACACGTGGCTCCGAGACGCTACGGGCGCTTCAACCCCTGTCTTTAACCCAGACACCCTATGTGTCCTTAGTCCACCTACGACCCGTTACACCGACGGTCCGTGACTTGCCGGAGTCCTCTGTGGTGGGGACCCCGGGAGGTCTCTGGATCTCTCTGGGTGACAGAAGGTACACACCCTTTTTTCTCGACCTGTCAAGATTAGGTAGTCTAATCTTGGAGGCCTTCACCGATAAAATCGGATCTTCTGTCCTGGTCCACCCTCAGTCCTATTTTTACAGATTGCTTCCGTCTCACTTCAAATTTCACTTTCTACTGTTCCGACTCTGAGACACTAGTCGGTGAGCCCGGGGCACTGTTGCAGGGTGTCTGTACACACAACTTGTTGTCTTCGAACAGAAGAGTCGAGACCTCCGATGTCGAGACTCTAGTTCCCCAGGCGTCGTGACCAAAGAAGTCTCCGGAGACAGACGACGGCGGGAGAGTGCAGGAAAAGCACCAACAGGGGGACGTGTACAGACGTAGGACCGAAGGAGAAGGATATTCCTGTCGTCAGTATAACTTGCTCGTGGGTGGGATTGTTAGAGTACAAATTTTGCTAGAGAAATTCTGGGTCAGAGATTTGTCAGTACGGGACTCCGGACCCCCAACCCTGGTGCTGCTGTACATTTAGACCCCTGTGATAAACCAGGTAGACGTGTCGGCAGAACCCTTAGAATCACCGAAGACGGTGTGCACCGGTAGGCCACAGGACGCGAGGACCTAGTTCTCAGTGGTACTTCCGACCTTCGGTTGACGGAGAACCCACAAAATCGGGGTCTTGGACGGGTCACCCATGGGACGTGTGATGTCCCGTGGAGGGACTGGGGAGAGCCCCCCCACCCCACCCCCGTCTTTACACCGGACTCGAGTCTCAGCGACCCTCAGTCCGAAAGACTACCCACTCTGGCTCAGCGACCAGAACTTCTATCCAGGACTCCCCCTGTTCGCGACAGTAAGAGGAGTCGACGGGACCCGAACCGGAACTACTCGGTCTCACTGACCCGTCGACCACAGATCAGAGATCCAGGGAGCAATGTGTCAACGGACCGAGTGTCAAAAGAACGGTAGGGTTTGAGATCTCCACCGTAGGATTGCAGATCAATCCTACCTTTCTACGTGTTCGTCACCAGTGGGGTTCCTTCTCAGGTGACCCCACTCAGTCTCCAGTTCCCATCAGGGCTCTCCGGTTACGGACAAGGTCTTGCTTCCATGGGACTCTCGAGTTCATTCACATCACGTCACACTTTCACTTTCACTTCAGTGAGTCAGGACAGACTGAGAAACACTGGGGTACCTGATATCGGATGGTCCGAAGAGGCAAGTACCCTAAAAGGTCCGTTCTCATGGTCTCACCCAAAGGTAAAGGTCCCTAGCTTAGGTCCAGAGGGCTTAACGTCCGTCTACGAAATGGGAGACTCGGTGGTCCCATCGTGTCACACCCCAGGGGATTTAATCTGGGACTCTGTTTCTAAGTACACGTTTATCAATTATTCCCTCTTCCGGGACCCTCCTGGTAGTCCTTCACCACCCTCTCTACCTTCCCCCGACTAAAGAACGCATCTGGTGGTGGCTCCCCTCGACCACTGGGGTCCGGACCGACCGTAGGACCCGAGATCGCAAGAGGACGAGAAGGACGGTGTACTGGACCTGCGGAGTGGGTACACTGGACGCCACGACCGTGGACGTCGTCAGGGACCTCGGTGAGGGAGGTAAGTCTGGGTGGTCTCGCCCTGGAAGTTGACGTCGTAAAGTCCAACCTTCCTCGACCGATATACTGACGACCTCTTCCCGGTCGGTAAAGACTTTCCACGAAAGTGTCAACTTGATAGACCACAGACTTTGTTTTTAGCCTAAGGAACCCGAAGCGGAACATATAGATGGGGGTAGGAGGGTTGAAAAATACCATATACGGTTCCGGTAAGGAAATACAACGTCGAACGTCTCGATTTCTTTGTACCTCTCCAGACCTTCGTTTGTGAATTCATTTTACGGAAATTATGAAGAACATTTAAAGAGTCCAATTCTGGTCGTGGTCTTGGTGTCTTGTATTGAATAAAAGACAAAGGGTGTGTAGTCCATTTTCTACCTATTAGTAAATTTCTGTGTTTATACTTTCACTTTCAACGAGTCAGGACGGACTGAGAAACGTTGGGGTACCTGATATGTCAGGTACTTTAAGAGGTCCGATCTTATGACCTCACCCATCGACAAGGGAAGAGGTCACCTAGAAGGGTTGGGTCCGTACCTTGGGTCCAGAGGATGTAACGTCCACCTAAGAAATGGTCGACTCGGTGTTCCCTTCGGGTTCTTGTGACCTGACCCATCGGATAGGGAAGAGGTCCCCTAAAAGGACTGGGTCCTTAGTTTGACCCCAGAGGACGTAACGTCCACCTAAGAAATGGTTGACTCGATAGTCCCTTTGGGTTTCTCTTCTAGGAAGCCGTTAACTAAAAGTTAACGGCAAACATGGGAAGTAGTCAGACCCCCACGCGTCACACGTCTCCCCTCGACACAGTGGTCTTGACCCCTCTATCGTCCGGTGTCCGGACCTCGACTCTTGTCTGAGTCTCCCTCCTGGGGGTCGGACAAGAGGGAGTCAAGGACCCCGTGTGAACGACCGGGTCCTACCGGGGTCCCTCCCTCGACGTCACGACCGAAGAGACTCCCTCAGTTCCCCGACCCTGGACTCCCGACCGACGCCCGACCTTTGGGGTTTGAGACGAAACACCTCCTCGAACGGTGGGTAGGTAAAAGACGTCTTGTCCTCCCTCGGAGGCCCGTGGGGGTGGGGTGGGGAGGAGAGGACTTCATCGTGTTTCGTGGACGATGTGGAGGAAGGTGGGAGACCTGGTGAAGAAACGGTCCTGTGACGGACCAAGGATCCCCATCCATGAAGTACCCCTGGATCAAAGGAGTAGACGTCCTCGTGTCCAATCCCCACTATTAGCCTATTCTGCTACATCCTTCTTGTCGTATTCTACACATTGTACTTCATCCGTCGTCGCCTATGAGTCATTTGCCACCAACGGTGCTGGAGGACCTTACCCCGACTCCAGTCTCTTGGCCCAAAGGGTGGTAAGTGGGATGTTCCACGTTGTCGTCGTTTCCCCACCACGAAGGAGAGGGGATTCAGAAAGTCTTTGTAGGGGCGTCCTCCCTTGTGAAGCCCCCACTACCTTTACAAGACGCAGGACTAACACCCCACCGCCACTGTGGCCCTACCGCAGTCGTCGGGCCTCCTCCCTTTTTCACGGACCCGACCCACCTATATGGATATATGAGAAGATAGTGTCGAGGTCCGCGGCTCAAGTTCCCGTCTCTCAAATTGAAGTGACCTTAGTTCCCGTCTTTCAAAATTTCAAAGACCTTAATTCGGACTCGTTAGAAAGGACGGAAGAGGGTTTATTCACCTGTGTGGGTGGGCGTGCGGGGTTGGCATCGCATTTCCTGCGGAGTGGGTGGGTCGAGGACAGGCGCCCACAGGTTCGAGGTGACGAGACTGTCAGACCTTCCGCGGGCGGCGGCCGGAAAAGAATAGGTTAGCGCGGTGGGGCGCCTGTGGGACCCGTGACGGCGGAGGGGCTGAACGGTGGGGGGGGAGCGGCGCCCACACCTTCCGCCCCCCAAAGTCTTTCATTTCCGTGCGTGCACACCCTCTGAGCGCGAGGAGCCTGCCTTCCGTCAAAGTGCTGCCCATAAGGGCCCTGTTAGTTGGTTTGCGCGACGTCGACGCCAGGGACCCGAGCCGCCCTCCTGCACCGGCGTAACTTGGGCAGGTCGGGAGTCGGGCGACGGGGGGCGTGGGTCGAAGAGTCCTCCGTGGGTGCCCGGCCGTAGGAAGGATGGGAGCCGCTTAGGCCTCGAGGGTGGCCCCGGAGTCGCGGGCCCCCGCCGAGACTTGGCCACACCCCCCGCGGCAGGACGGAGGAAGCGAGCCTGGGGTCGCAGGCCGCAGCCGCGCGGCAGAGGGAGACCACCGGCCTGCCGCTCCGACGTAGCGGGTGGAACGCAAGGGGCCTCGCCGGTCGCCGAGCCTCCCGAGTGGCGGGTGGCACGCGGGGGGCCTCGCCGGGCGGCGTGGATGTCGCCTAACCCTAGCTCCTGGTCGCCATCACCGACGTCGGGGGCTGAGCCACCACTCGCTGTCCACTCTCAGAGAGGAAGTATCCTGTGACGGGAGGGGGGCGGGGGGTGAGGTTCGGGTCGGGAGGTCGGGAGGTAGGTTTAGCATTAAGGGAAAGTCGTAGCGAGAAAATAAGGGACTTTGTGAACCTCGGTGGTATGCGGGCGGGAATGTCCCTGGCTGTGCACGCTCCCCAGCCGAGCCCCACCACCTGGGGTGAGGGACTCCGGGCAGCGCCTCGGGAGGGGCACCGGTCGCGCGCGGACCTGGCGTCCTGCCGAAACGACAAATACGTGTTTACATTACGTCTGACCCCGTGCAGGAACCTCCCTCTTCCTACCTCCCTTTTAATGTCAGCTCATTTGCTCACCAGGCGTTTGCATCCACCGGGGTAGCTGCTTGCCGTGGACGGCTCCAGCGGCGGCTAAATGTGTGAGATTAGGCCCAAGCCTCGGCGGCTGAGGAGTGACCCGGACCAACGCGGAACCACCTTTCCGCCAGCCCCTGGAGCTCCTCCCCCCGCCGACGGAGGCCCGCGAGAGGGCCCCGCGCCTCTCTCCGACCCGCGCGGCTCCCCGACCTCGCGGAGGACCGCCGCCGCGCGGCGGGTGCGCCCCCCAGAGGACGGGAGATAGGGCCGGGCACGCAGATGCCCAAGGGACGCGCCGACCACCGGCCGCCCGGACGTAAAGAACTGAACGAGCCCACCGCCGCGGCTCCGGATCAGCAGAGAAATAATTATCACTACGGGGCCCTCCTTCGCCCCCAACCCCCCCCTCCCCTTAACTCGGGAATTTTTGGTATGTCCTACCTACCCTCTCCTTTCACACACACACGCGCATACACACACACACTCTCTCTCTCTTTTAACCCCGAAACCACTTTCGTTATTTTGAGTCTAGCGAAGGAACCTCTCTATCGCCACCGATATTACGCGACCCCCTAGTCCCCAAATAAACGTCTAGGACCTATTTTCTACTATATAGCTGTGTCAAATCTCACAGTAACGCGAGCCGGAGAGTCCTTCGGTGTTCATGTATAAAGGACTTTATGGCCGGTTGTGTTATAGATTAGGTGTGCGGTGAATTCGTCCCCTCTCCTTGGAGCCGTTGAGGTTTCAAGCGCAGACCAACGGCTCAAGACCCGGGGCCTCTGGGGTGGGCCCGACCTAGCCCACGTGGGCCTGCGGGGGAGGGGGTCAGAAACAGAAGTCCGGTTCATAGTGAATCACATCCCGGAATTATTTATGCAGACTCTTGACAGGAATACGAGCCATTTATAACCTAATCGAAAAGTTACTGGTCCGAGAACTTTTCCGACTTCTTTAGGTGTGGTCCAGAGCTGATTCGGGTTATCAGTTATCCATTCCTTTTCTGACAAAGGAACCGACCCCAACCCTCACACCGCTACCCCCCCCCTCCAAGGATGAGAATAGGTCAATCTACTAAGATGATTTGCTGTCGTCAAGACCTTTTATCTTTTTGTTTCCCCCATCAGCGGACTTTAAACCTACTCGACCTTAAAGGCGGACCTTTGGAACTACCTAAGATAAAGATAAAGGTATGTCGCGTGTCGGAGTCGTTCTTAAGCAAAACAGATTGTGCAAAAAACAAACCCCTGAGGAATGGTCTTAAAGACTGAACCGAGATCCCTGTTCCATACTGGGTTTTCGAGAGACTGACGGGGTGATTCAAGCCTCACAAATCCACTCCGTTCGGGGTGAGACGGAGGGACAAAAGGTTTCCGTTGCTACATCCTCTGTAACTCTTAATTTCTCCTTCAGGGAAAGAGGAGGTCGTGCCTCCACGACCAGCAATTTCTTCAAAGATTTGGCCAAAGGGCACCATCGCGGCTCTACGGTCCTCCCAGACCACGTATTAAACTTACTGTCCCGCAACCAGTGTCTCCCCAGGGCGTCCCATTTTCGGCCGAGTCTGGCCGACGTCGCCTTTAGCTCCCGATTTCTCAGGGAACCGCAGGGACTGGGAGAGGACGTCACGCTCCTCCCGACCGAGGCACACGGGTCCGCAGTCCTGCGCAGGTTAAGTCCTTGTTCTCTGGATCGAGAAGTAGATGGGATCTCGGCGCTTCGACCACGGGAGCTGTGAAGAGGACCGAGACCCGTGGAGCCACATGAGGACGCGGACCGTGCCAGGTGACCGAAGATGAGGTCCCAGGATCTGTCCTCTCCGGATCGGCGATCGACGCGAGGGGCCTCGGGCGTTTCGCGCGCGTTCCTCGGGGTTGGGACTTGCGCCTACATGTGTCTGAGCACGGGGTCAAATCTCGGTCATAAACGATCTCTCTGTCTTCGTCTCTGTCTCTTTCTCTCTCTAGAGGTCGAGAGTCTCACAGTGCCCCGGATCCGCCCCGTTCGCGGGAGACTCCGGTAGTTTCTGTCCCCATCGACAAAGGGGGAGGAGGTCGGAGGAGGGGTTATCTATATCGTGCTTAAAAATTACGCAGAAGGAAAGTGTCTGTTGTTATGTCCCAAACTTTCGGCCTGTGTTAAACCCAAAACACGCCCAGGGAGGAGCGCGAGGGAACCGGGTCGACCGGTATACCTTAGGTCGTACCTCGGGCGCCTACTGTTTCCCTGGGTCACTGCCCGGGTTGTTTTGGGGTTCCTCTGAAGACGGACTGAGACCCTAAGTGACGGGCGCTATTCGCGCGACTTACCACGCCCCACCTCCCCGCCTCCCACCCGGGGAAAGGGGAGAAGGGGAGAGACAGGGGACGCTAGGAAAGAGACAGGGAAAAATTATACGTGCGGAGATTGTAGGGGCCGAGGGTCGAGAGGGTAACACGGCAAAACACGCCGGGGCGACATCTAACCCGCTTCTATCTGACGATTTCGCCTGGGTCGCGGCCCACGCGAGGGTCCCGCGACCCCAATCCCGGTGTGTCCGAGACGCCCGCGAAAATAACTGAGGCACCCCTGGGCTCCTTTCTCTCTCCGCCCGCAGCCCGGGTGGAGGGCCCGAGGCCCGGCGACCTCGCGTGTGTCTGTCGTCCGGGGCCCGGACCGGTGGCGGGGTTTACACGGGAGTTTCGCGTGTGCACCTTCGGACGCTCTTGAACCGGGAAGGAGCGACGGAGGAAGGAGAGACCTCCGGACCGCCCCCGCCCCCCCGCCCGCGGATGCTAGTAAAAAACCGAGGGTATTCAAACCCAGGACTTTGTCAGTTCTCGTCGGTTCAGAACCCCGACACGGAGCCCAGAGGACTGTTGGGGTGAGGTTGTCCGATTCTTGAGAGTGAAAGGGGCGCCCGCCTACCCCAATATCCCTCCAATGATCTCCTTACAACTCACCAACCATAGACCCGTTCGACCCGTAACCGTGTGTGCTAAACCTTTAAGAGGATCGAAAACGTTTCTCGTTTTATATTTTGAGGTTTGCAAAGGTGCGATCCTACCCCTTGTTTCGATCTGAAAGGTCGTAAATCCTTTTGGACCTTCTTGGGTCAGCTTGGACCTCTCCTCTTTCCTGTAAATCCTCCTATAAGCGTTCTGCGGTCGCGGGAGTTAATAGGTCCCCACCGACGCGTTGCGCCCTTCTCGCACATTAGTGCAGGGCCCGCCCACCGCAACTCACGATAACTGCGCGGCTAAACCAGTGTGCCTATTAGTACAAACGAAATCTATAACTTAATTTAGACTAGTAGATGATCTCCGTCGCTCATTCAGTCGACCCTGGCCGAGGAAAACGAGACGGAGGAGCGGGGGGCGGGGGTCGGTGCTTCCACCTCGAGCTCTTTTTTTTTCTAACAAAAGCTTACCCCGGCTGAAGGTTATAGGGCTCCGCAGAGGGTCGAGACCGACCCGAGACTCGAAGCCTCGGGGCCCACAAAAGCCTTTAGTCGCTCTATTGTCCTCTATCCCCCGGGATGGGGGCTCAGGCGCCCCGGGAGACGCTACGAGGGGCTCATACGCAGGAAGTCCCTCGAGAGGGCCGCTGTTCCCACCCTACCTTAGCCTGGAGATTGCTCTCTTCCTGACTCCGCGGGAGGGGGCCCGCTTGAACCCGACACACGAGTGGAAGGCGAGGGAGTGGCGTCGGGTCCTCCGGCCCCGCGTGGTGGGGTGGGGTCTGGGGATGAAAGCTCGTTCGTTAAGCGAGTCGAAGTTCGGTCTCTCGACCAAAACCCCCCTGTCGCGTGTCGGCTTACGATCCTTCCCTACTCCGGGCCGTAGGTCAGGCCCCTCTGTCCGTCCTCTGCGCTTCTCCCATACGTTCCTTCCGAAGCCAATCGTCCCTAGCGGAGGCCGAGGGCGACGGACCGGGGGAGGCCGGCTCTTCGGACCGCTCCGATGGCGTGTGGGGACAGCGGTCGAGGGGCCAGGGACGCAGGGAGGAACATCGGTTTCGGACCTCGCGGGGCTTTGGGCAGGGGCCGGAGGCGCGGGTCCAGACCCTCGGAGGAGAATCCGGTGGAGGGCCGGAGCCCGTTCCCCCCACACCTAGCCTCTCTTCTGCTGGCCAGAGTTGGAGTCGCGGGGGGAGAAGAACCTTGCTCGATTCAGTTTACGTTGTCTCACTTTCAGTGCCCACGTCCCCGTAGCTGTCGAGGGGTCCGACTTCCTCGGGGAGGATCTAAACCCGTTCGCTCCTTCCGAACGAGAAAGCGGAAGCTCAAAAGGTCAGGAAGAAGGAGGGCGCGGTCCTGTGTCGGCGGGCCTCCGTCTGGCCCCCGCTCCGGCCCGTTGGGGCCCGCCGGAGAGCCGGCGAGTGTCCGGGCTCCGCGCCGCGAGGGCGGACTCCAGACCATAGGGCCCCGGCTCCGCGCCCCGGACTGGGCGGGCGGGCCCACTCCGGACAGGGGCCCCAAAGACTGCGCGGGGCCCACGGGGCCGGAGGTTTCCCACGACCCCCGCGCGCCGGGCGCCGGACCGGGCCGAGGAACGGGCTCCGGAGTCCGGGCCGCGCCCCGCTGTTTTATTCTGTCTTGCCCTCCCGGCCCGAACAAAAAAAAATTTGTGTCCTAAAAATAATTTTAAGAATAAAATTTTTTAACTTTCGAAAGTCGCGGGCCGCGAGAACCCCTTGGCGTGCCTTGGCGACTTGAGGTTTAAGGCCCCGAGTCCGGGGCCTCCTGACCCGTCCCCACGAAGAGCGAGCGGGTGTAATACAAAAGGAAAACAGTATAAACTCTTTACAAACGTGACTTGTCTTAAATTTTTATATATTTCTTTTCTTTCGTCCTCATTGGTTTGTATTCGTTTGGTTTTGTTTGGTGTTTCTTTCCTCAACCCGGGCCTCCCCATGCCCGGGAAGGACTTCCAATAAAACCGTTGTTAGTGGTGACTATAAATGTTGCTTTTCGCTTTAGACGGTGGTCAACAGTCTTGCAAATGTACCGGTATTTATAAATCGTAAAAGAATATTTTTTTTTTCCTCTTTTTTTAGGAGATATAAAAATTTCACAAAAGGTGAACGAAATCTTCTTCTGCGACTGTTATAGCGATGAGTGTGTTTGCATAAAATGTTTTAAGTGTTTTCGTCTCGCGCCCCGCCCCCCCCCAAGAAAAAGAGGAAGAGCTCACTCATTCAATTGCAACCCTGGTAATCCAGGGGCCCCTCTTCGTCTCTTCGCTTCGACGCGTTTGTAAGACATTTGTGCCGAATCCCAAGTCGGTAGAGGTTACCAAGTTTGCCTCACTTCCTACTCCGCCTCGACCCACCCACCTTGACGGAGAGGTTCCTCCACGTCCGGTTGAGAACCGCGGAGAGGCTTCTTCGGCTCTCAGTTGAGCTGAGGTATTATTATTAATATTATTATATTATTGGTGGCATGCCCGGCTCTCAGGAGGCGCGGAGGCGGCGGCCCCATCCCGGACCCGGACCCCGGAGCTCAGACCCTCCCCGCCCGCGAGTGGTTCAGGTGACGACCCGGACCTGGTCCCCCACACGACAGCCCATGACCCCCCGCGGCCGGCTCGACATGACCCGCAACATGACGTACACAACGTCTCTGACGCGCGACATCCGGCTTTTCCCCTACGGGCGGACCTTCCACCGACGACGGTCCAGGACCCGAAACTCGCGCACCGTGCCGAACGGCAGGGACTGGTTTTGCCCGTGCCGGTGGGCCGCGCCACTCCCGTCCCCGCAGTGGAGGTATGGAAAGAGCCGGGCCCGCGCGAAGTAGAACATCGCCACCAAGACCTTGGTCTAGAAGTGGACGCACCCGCAGTCCGCCTATTCCGACCGGTCCACGAGCGCGAGCCCGCGCCTGTCCATGGCGACGACGGCCTTCGCGGCGAGGTCGAGCATCCAGACGCGAAACCTCTTCTCGTGGGCGGCGAAGGCGAAGAACGGCCGTAGGGGGGGCGGCGGCCCCCAGAGGAACAGTAACAGGCCACTGAGCAGCCGGCTACCGAGGCCCCTGAACCTTGAGCTCAGAACCCCGCGGCGCGGCCGGCGGTCGGGCACGTGACCTTCTCTCCCTTCAGACAGTCCGCGGACGTCCGGGGCACGCGGGACCTAGGAGGCGCGCGGGAGACGGGGCACGCGGGACGTCCGGTCGGGCAGTCGGAAGCGGGTCTGGGAGCGGGGCGAGGTGTGACCTACCTTGACAGCCGCAGAGGGGCGAAGGGGCCCCCTTTCTCTTCTCCGTCCTCATCCCCGAGCCCCGAGACCAAAGATCCCCAAGGGGGTCCCACCCAAACATAAACCCCCCCGCCCCTCCTCACCGCGCGTCTCCTCTAGTGGCGCCCAATACCCGAGGCCGGGGGAATTCGTCAAAGGAGAGGCCTCTCTGCACCCGTCTAAAAATTTTCTTTTTTGGGTGTTAGGGCCGTAACTAGCCCAGCCGGTAAATTCCGTCCAAAAACCCCCGAAAGCAAAGACGAAAGGCTGAAAGACCTGTGGGAGGCGTGGCGTGTTTCGCCGGAGATACTTTGCACCTCCCCCCCATCCCACTCGATAAATATGGGCCCGATGGGAGAGGGGCATGGGGCTCCGTCCGACCGGTCTAGGTCCGGCCAGTGAGGGCCGTCAGCCTTACCCCCTCCCCCGGGGCCGGGCTCGGCAGGCAGGGCCGACTGCAGACATTGGCCGGGAACCCTCCATGAGGGGAGGGGGAGAAGGAGGATTAAAGAGAAACCTTTCTTTCACTCTGGTTCACGGGGGGGGGTGGGGGTAGGGTCCCCGCAGACCGCTTCGCCCTTCTCTTGTCCCGTAGGGTTTGTTCGCAATCCGTAGAAAGGCCCCCGCGTCCCACTCCTAAGGCCGAGTGCCCCGGGGAAGGGGAAGGCGAGGGACGCAGGCCACGCCCGACGCCAATGGGCGGCGCCGTCGGGTCGACGCGATGAATGCGCTCATGACTTCCGGGAGCCACGACCGGTCGGTCGCGCACATGCCCAACAGCGACGACAGCATCTTCCCCAAGAAGTCCCCGTCCGAGACGTGACACAGGTCCCGCGGGACGGGGTCGCCGGGCCGGGAGAACCGCCCGAGGCCGGGGAGCAAGAGGAGGAGGCCGGGAAGCCGGTGGCTCGGGAGGAGTAGCAACCACAGGCCGTCCAGGTTCTACAGGAACTGGCTTTTGGGGCAGAAACACAACCAGTCGCTGTACCGGGCCTGGGGCGTTAAATACGGCGTTTCAACATCGAAGTGAACTAGTTAGGCACCGCGAGGGTCATCCCCGCCCCCTCCCCCATACCCCTCTCCCCAACCCCCTCCCCTCCCCCCTACCCGAAATTAATCTCTCTAATAATACAAATTCTTTCTCTTTCTTTGAGAGCCTCTCCCCTCTCCCCCCCTTTTTTCGGGGTCCGCATCGGTCACAGAAGAGATGTCCGTGCGCCTTTACCTGCGCCCCACGGCCCGCCGGACGCGCGGTCGCGGCGCCCGGCCCGGGCTCAAACATTGAGGTCCTCCCCACGGTTCCGCCGCAGTCGAGGCCGCCGGCGAGCCGCGCGCCACCGCCGACCACCGCTCCTTTTTTACCCGGTAACGGGCTCGCTAGTCAGGTATATTCCGACCCGAGGTGAGTGCTTGGACCCCTCTCCCCCCCTTCTCCCCCTCTTTCTCTCCCTCCCTTTCTCTTTGTCTCCCTCCCTCCCCCTCGCTCTCTCCCTCGCTCTCTTCCCACCTTTTTTTTCCTCCTCCCTCTGTAATTTTGCGTTTCCAACCTGTGCACACCCGCCCAGAACCTTCAGTTCACCTACTTCTGACATAAACGTCTACACTTTAACACCCAAAACCCCTCGAGGCGCGAGGGTCGGTTGTCGGGAGATCTCGTTCTACTCTCCACATTGCACAGTTAATTAACGTTTCTGACCCGCTCGGAAAAAAAAAAATTGGGTCATAAATGTATGTTTCCTGGTGGCGCAGCGAGCACTCAGGTGTGTGAACTTTCCCGGCAAAATTGTTTAACGTAGAATTTTTTTTTTTCGCCCCCTCCTCCTTTCTTTTGTTTTGTCTTTCGGCCTCCTCTCTTTTCTTTTTTTTTTTCAGGAGGAGTTGTAAGTTCCCAAGGACGGAGGGGCGGGGGCGCGCGGGCGGGGGTCGTTCGACCTTTTAACCGCTAAACACCGCGGAAACCTTTTCTCCCTCCCCCGCGTCCGACTCAGCGCCTTTAGAGAGGAAGGGTAGCGACCGCCAAGGGATTTGTTCTAGGCCAAGTTTACCGTTCTCGGGTTGAAGACATTCGGAGGATCCAGTTATAAAACCAACTCCGAATTCCTACTCATGGTCTTTACTGTTCCGCTCATTAACTAAGATCAATTGCGGCTTTCTCGGGCTTTGGGTCCTCTTCCTAGCCGAGCTCCGGCCGGACTCGGTGGTGGGTCGCTGTGGGCATGTGGAGGGGGGGGGGCGGGGCGGTGGGAAATAAACGATTTCTATAAATAAAGGCAGAGGGGCGGAGGGGAGAGGGGGAGGTCGAGGCACGCCGGCTCGTCCTGTCGTGGGAGTGAACCGCGACACGCCTGCGGGTCCCTCCCCGCCCCCCGCCCCTCACCCCTTCAGAAGGGGCTCGGAGCTGGCCGGGGCCGGGGTGGTGGAGGCCCGGGCGCCCGGCGCGGGAGGCACACCTCCCTTCCCGTCTGCCGGGGCGCGGGAGGGACGGGGGATAATACGGAGGGAGACGCCGGAGGTCGCCCCCGCCTCTCTCCCCTCCCCACCGCCCCGCGCCCGCGCCAGAGGTCCCCCCACTCCTGGGGTTTTGCCGCCCCCTCCCCCAGCGTCCCGCCCTCCTCAAAAGAAGAGGCGTCTCTCAGGAAAGCCTACGGAGTCCCCGCACAACGCTTCTGTGCGGCTCCGAGGGTCGAACGCACTCCAACCTTGACTTGAAAGGACCCTTCCGTGGAAGACGGGCCCCGGCCGCTCCTTTTCAGGAGCGACGTGGGGGCGGGGAGGAAGGTCAAAACATAAAAAAAACGCCCCCCCCCGTCCAAACGATGGACTACGAGCAGGTGGGGTCTCCTCGCAGACTTGACACGAAACGGGCCCCTCGCCCCTTGCCTCTTCCGGCGGCCGCCCCCAGGCCCAGACCGGCGGAGGAGCGGCCCTCGCGTCGCGCCCGCGGGCCGGAGGGGCACGCGTCGACGCCGGAGGCGCGGAGCCGGCGGGGGCTCAACGGTCGCGGGCCGCTCCCGCGGAGAGGGGCTCGGCAAGCCGCCGAAAGACGTCGGGAGCGACGGAGCGGGGGTCATACACTGCACCCACTGTTACGGGGTCCAATCTCGCTCGGGGAGCAGCCGCGCAGGACCCACCAGCCTGGGCCCGTTTGTGTTTATGTTTGGCTAACGATTCGACGC
This sequence comes from Capra ibex, assembly GCA_006410555.1. Classification (NCBI taxonomy): domain Eukaryota; kingdom Metazoa; phylum Chordata; class Mammalia; order Artiodactyla; family Bovidae; genus Capra; species Capra ibex. The sequence continues at coordinate 2,246,467 of SJYO01048541.1, forward strand.
CTGTTACTCGCTTTACATCTGTTTACAGGGCGAGGGCAACCTTCGGAAACAGGGCCGAGCCAAAAACGTAAATAAAGTCACCGCTTTATTATGTACTAACTGCGAGAGAAAGTTACACAGGATTGACAAACCTTATTTAGATTCCAACAAGGATCAACAGTACCGTAAGTTGGGAAAAGTTACCTGATAGAGAAGTAAGTAAAGACTTAGGCAGGTGTTATAATTCCTTTGGGGAAGTACAGCTGCGAGGGGTAAGGAGAGAAAAAGGAGGACGAAAAGGGAAAGAGGAAAGAAGAGGGGACGGGGGGCGGGGGCGTTCTTAATCTTTGACCAAACTTAGGACAAGGAGCTTGGGTAATGAAAAGCACGAAAAAAGGGGGAAAGAGAGAGGTCAGACGGAAAGGGTCGGAGGGGGGCGGAACGGAGGGGAGGGGGAGTGACCACTCGAGGGACGGGGCAGGTCAGTCTCCTCCCTTCAACCCAGACGTCCGCAGCTCCTCCGAGTCTCAAACCTTTGTTCCCGAGGACCCGGACGGGGCCGGTAACAATGAGTCGACGATTTATTTATTGACCGCTCCTTTTCAAGGAGTTGGGTTCGAAACGTCTTTTTTTAGCAGGACTGGGAAGGAACCGAAGTAGACAGGATTCACCCCCCCCCCCCAGAGAACCCCTGGTCACATTCATAGTCCTTCCAGTCTTTACTCAGACCAACCTGGTCCGGTTAACGACCCAACCCACTCTTTACAAGGAAAACCGTTCTTCACACAGGGAAACCGAAGACAGGACTTGGTAGAAACCCTCCCCACGGGGGTCTGTGGGGGGTGGGGTGGGCCGTGGGGCGTGGGGAGTGGGTCGGACGAGTCAGGGAGTGGACCCTTGGTGGATCAAGGTGAAGCGAGGATTGAAGAGGGAAGGTAGGAATGCCCCCGGAGAGGGTCCTAGGGTAGTCGCGACGGTGACACCTAGTACAGGGGAGGGACCCGGGTGGAGGGTCCAGACGTGTCCCGTATCTCGTGGACCCTCTGGTGGAAGGACCTTTAACTAACACCTCTTCCTCGTGACTGTCCGTCGTGGGACTCTTTGTCCGGGGGAGTGGGGTTGTGGTCCTGGGACCCGGGTCAAGTGCCTCTCCGGGGGGGGGGTGGGTCGGGTCCGGGGAGCCGGAGTTGTCCCCCTCAAGAGGGTGTGGAGGCCAGAGTCCCCGGGGAAAGACATCGAAAACGCCCCCGTCTCCCCCGGGTGTGGGGGCGGGTGTGTCCGGCCCCAGACCCAGACACGAGGGGAGAGGTGGGAGTTGGGACCATCAAAAAGGACGGGGTAGGCGACGCGAGTCACAGAGGGAGGACCCTGGAGCTCTTAGGTAAAACGGGTCGCGAGACAGCGGGCACGCCAAGGACGCAGGCGAAGGTTTCGCGACTGTAAACGTTAACTTTTCCGGGTCCCTCTGGCGACCCTCCGGACATTAACTTCCCCTCTTTGAGCCGATCAATCTCCTTCTAGTATTTTAAGTTCAGGGGGTCCTCACCGGACCCCTAGGACCCTCCGGCCGTCCCCTCGTCGACCGCCGGTCCCCTGTCCAGACTACGGGTCCCAGAGAGCCTAGAGTACGTCGGACTGCTCGCCCCCCGGTCCGTGATTTGGTGTTGAGACGTGTCTTTAATCTGTCCACTAACGTAGGCTTCCCAAGAGGTTCCCCAGAGTGACCCTCGTCGTGTCGGGCCTGATAAACTCGGTCCCCAGAGGACGGACCACCCTATACCGGGTGGGTCTTCCGACTCGGGACGCGGGGACCGGGAAAGTCTCAGGAGTGTTTATGGGGGTAGAGAGGTGGATCAGTTGAGACTTGTAGGACCCAGGAGACCAGTAGGAGACGAACCTACACGACCAGAGGGATAGGGCCCTAAGAACTCATAGAAGAAAGACCCACGGCAACGCGTGTGGGTCCTCTCCTGGCACAGGACCCAGGGGAGAACAAACCCAAACCCGAGACCCAAGACGGTACGAAGGACCCCTTCGAGGACTCGACAAGTCGGAACCCGGCAGACGACGCTTGAACCCCTCTTTGACTCTCCGCGACCTTCTAACTACCGTCGACAGGACCCGATCTCCCCTGTCCCGAATCGAGAGACCACACGCTGGTGGTGGAACCTGGGGACGTCCCAGTGGACTCGTCGGTCTCCGGGGGGTGGGACCCAGTAATCCAAACCCACAACCCCGAGGTTGAAGGAATGTGTAGAGGTTCAAGATGGAGGGGAACGAGTCTCCCACAATGTCCGAGGTTCCCCTCCGGCCCCGCCCCCCACCCCCCCCCACCTCGTCTACCTCTCCTAGAAAGAGGAACGTCCGACCTTCCGTAGAAGAATCCTCTGAAGAGTCCGACGAGTCGAGGCCACAGCCTCCCTACCTCCCCGTCCGCGACGTCTCCCGCGCACCCCTCGACTTGGTGGTGACCTCCGGGTCCGCCCTCCCGTTACATGTGTCCGATTCACAGGGGTGAGGTCCTGTTCACCAGGAGGTTCAGCCGGGTCACAAATGGACAAATGAAAGGGTCCACCGAGTTTGTGCTCGCAGAAAAGACTCGACGGCTCGAGCCCCCCGGCGGGACCTCGCGGGACTGGAGATCGCGGAACACGAGTGTGACACGTGCCGACCTGCGGGGGATAACCCCCTCCCCACGCGAGACTTGTCGGCGTTTGGTTCTGCCCTTCCAGGAAACCCTTTCACTCCACTCTGGACCAGTGTGCGTACACACCCTCGAACCGAACCACACGGACCTGCTCCCCCGCCCCGTCGTGGGTCACGGGAGTGAGGCGCACGAAGGGAGAGCGGCTTCCGGAGAACCGAACTTCCAGAGAACCCTCCACGAGACGCGAGGAGGATGGGAAATGTTCGACCACTCTCGAACAACCCATCCACGGAGGAGGTCTCCTCAAGTCCCGTCTTTTTCAGGTCCCACCCCCATGGAATTTCAGGATGAGATTTTTCCCTCCCGATGGAACTCCTGGGGTTTCGGAACTTCGAGGTCCGACGTGGGGAACGGGAGGGGTCAGGTGTTTTCAGGCAGGTCAGTAATTTTTATGTTCCAGAAAGGGTAATAAACTTTTATGATTAAACTGAAAAGAAAAAAACCTTACTTTTCTGCAACTTTCTTTGAGAGACCATGTCATGCACCGACTAGAGAGGCCGTGGACCGTGTAGGGTAGAGTCTATTGTCGGAAGTTCACCTAATAACAGACCAATCGTGGTTCCACGATTCGCAAACAGAAGTAAGTGAGGTCTTTGTTTCGCGCACCGTGGAAGGAAGGGGGGAGTGTCCTAATCGACGCCCCTGTGTTTCCAAAACATCCTCCCCACTCCAAATAAAATCGAGCCCAACCTCTGAGTCTCGTACCGCACGTGAGTTTTAGTCGCCCCTACCCTTTATGGAAGGTTGGACCAAGGGTTCGGGCCGCTGGTTCTACGGGGTTGAAATTCTACGTAAGGAGATTCCACCGAACACCACCGAAGGTGAGGTCCACCCCCTTACCCCGACCCCCACCCCCAACGACGTCTCTCGTCCCCACAGTCGAGACCGGTGGTCTCCTTTCTTCAGGTCCTCATGCCGGGGTCCCATGGTTGGAGTTCGCCCTGTAAAGGGTTGGTCTTTTGACTTTTCATCCGAGTAGACGTAACCCAGGACCGTGGTTGACCGTAGTGGAAGACGGGGACCTCTTCCTTTACTCCAGGGACCTTAAGGGACGTCGGACACCCCCACCCCCCACCCCACCCCACACACCCACCTCCACCCCCACACCCTATCCCCCACCCTACCCTCCAACCCCCCGTGATGTCGAGACAGTCACTCCGGTTTAGTCCTGTCCACGATTAGAGATCGTCCTCTCTGGGTGTCAGTAGTCTGTCTCCATGGTCTTTCGTCCCTGATCACACTTCCTTTCCTTTAGACTCAGGTGAAACCCAAGTTCAGTTTCCACTTCAAAAAGAGAAAGAAACTAGATATAACACAATTGAGAATGGTGTCCTCCCCTTCTTACTCCGGCGGAAGGTCCCTTCAGGAAAGTTCTTCTACAACCCGTCTCTTTAAAAGATCCGGGTCTCTGTCCCGAGTATAAGATATAGACTTGGGGGGGGGAGGGATGGAGAAGGACCTCGGGGTTCTTGAGATATTTCGGAGTCTCACTCGACTAGAAACCCTGGATCTCGGACCTTAGGGAGGACGTTAATTAGCACCCACGACCCCCGTCCATAGCCGATCTCCACTGGGGAATGGGGGGGAAGATGTTCCACTTTCTGTGTACTGAAAGGGTTAATAGACGGAGTCTTTTTTTTTTTCGTCTGTAAAGGGCTCCTGTATTTGACATTATCTTTAATCCTAAAGAGAAAGATAATTAGTCGGAGTAACACACCCGCATTCTGGGCCGCCTGTATACAATCCTGAAACTATTTACACGAAATTACTCTAGAAACTTTTACGTAGGTTATTTTATTTTCCGCTCTTTTCGGCAAATTGAAAGTACCTACAATTTAACTTGTCCTTTACACCGAGCCCCGCGCGACGTTTTACCTTGCCCGGAAGGAGGTTATAAAAGAAATTTTTTGCATCGAGATTCGGGGGAAATCCGGTTTACTCGGGTAGAGTCGGTTAGGTAACAGTGGCCAAATAACCCCTTGGTTTGCGGTGCAGGGGGGCCCGAGTGGGGAAACGAGATAAGCAAGCGCGAAGCGATTACTAATTTATACAATCTTGCTCTAATGCGTCGCAGTCACAACGGAAGTCCTTGCAAGAAGGTCGGTTCGAGCTGGAAGGGGGGGGGTATTCCCACTAAAGTTACGTCCTCTAAACCCAAAGAGGTCTTTTGTGCTGCGGCTTTCGTGCAAGAATAGACTTAAATGAAGAATTGTGCACTGTTTTAGTAAGGGTCTTCTGAAGCTTTTCGGTCGCCGGAGAGGTTTGCCCAATCATGAGCCGTGAACCTCGACCCGACTTCCGAGCCGCGGAACAACGGGAGCGGCCGCACCCCTCCGGCGCGAAGGTCGGTCGCGCCTCGGACGCTCGAGCCGGACCTTGCGCCCCTTGGTTGAGAGCTCCCAGGAGGCCGTGGCCTCTCTTCCCTAAGGACCCCGAGAGAGTAAAGTGGTCAGACTCGGGGGCTCCAGGTGTCTAGAGGCGACCTACGTGCGGGGGAAAGGTAGGGGCTCCCGGTGGCTCTAACCCTTCCACGCTCTCCGCGCGGTTTCCCGGAGGAGCGTCACACACACACAAACCCCTCCCCCCGCGTCTCCCCCGCGGGGGTCCTCTGGTCCCGGAGTCGTCTCAGGTGACTCCGCGTAAAGACTAGGAGACCGCTAGAGATGACTGTGTTTGCTCTTGACAGACCGCGGACCGCGCTGGGGAGTTTCAGGACCGACCTCGGCGGAGGCGTTTCTGGGGGTGACTGGGGTCGAGCCAGGGGGTAGGGACCAGGAAGGACTACCACTAAGGGCGGGGAGTGGGAAAAGGAGGAGTGGGGGGTGGGGTGGAGCACCGGGTCAAGGCGGGCTTCTCGTGGAGAAAGAGGTTCTCCGCGGTAGAGGTTTAACGGACCCCCTGTAGCGGAGGCGGTCGTCGGGGCCGGGCTGCGCGTGACCCCTCTGAATGGGCGCTTCCATCCCGTCTCCGCGCGGCAAGGGCCGACCCCGACCCCGCCGGGCCCTTGGAGGGCTCGCCCGCTACCCCTCCCCGGGCTCCGCGAGCCGCGCGGGAGAGGCGGAGGGTGAGGGCCGCGACGCCGCTGTCGGGCCGGCTTAGAGGACCGCTCGGAAATAGATCACGGGGGGGTGGATGGGCCCTGGGGGGAGGAGCCACGGGGAGGGGGCAGCGCGGGAGGGCCCGCCCCGAGGCTCGGGGCGGCGCGGCGAGGAGGGCCGCAAGGGGCCGCGGGCGTGGACGCCCGGAGGCCTCCAGGGCGAGGGGCCTCCGACCTTTCACGCGGCGCCGGCCTTGTGAACCGGAGCCGCCGTCCATTTTGAAAAGGGAGGGCCCCCCGCGCCGCCCGCCCCGAGCCAGGGAGGGGCTCGCGGGGGGAGCACTGGGCGCCTCGGCCGCTTCCTGGGCTCTGCGGGCCGTGAACCGGTGGACGACGAAGGGATGTGGGGGGGTGGGGGCTCGGCTCCGCTCTTAGCGCTCACCCCCGGCGAGTCCGTCAACGCGCACCCTGGGGCTCTGGGGAGAGGGGGTGGGCCCGGGCGCGCAGTCCCAGGGCCGGGGCTCCGCAAGCACAGGGGCCGCCGCCGTCTCCGGGCGCGACCGACGACCGCGCTGTCGACCCCCGCCACCCACCCCCGCTGCGGCTCGAGGCCATGCTGAGGAGCGCGTCGTCGCGTGGGACTCTAGGGCTGGTGGGGCCTGGTGCGCGCTCGCCCTCCGAGTGGACCTCGACGCGGGCCTCGGGGCCGGTCGCCTCGTGCGCCTAGGGGCCGGCGAGAAATAGGGCTCGGCGCCCGACGACGTCTCGGCGCCCGCGTGCCCGTGACCGCGCCGCTCGCGAGGGGGAGGGCCGAGGCCGAGGGCCGGGCCACCGGGGTGGGAGGCCCGAGGCCGGGGCACCGGCGGCGCGTCGGGGTCGCCTCCCCCGGCGAGGGGTCGCGGCGCGCGAGACAAACAAAAGGAACGGGCTGACTGCACTCAGTTTTATAACCGGTATACAAGTCGCCATTATTTAACCCATACTCGCGTTTGTGTGAACCCGAAGCTACCGAGAAAGTCGACGGTGTACCGGCCGAACCTTCCTCCCCCCGACGGTGGAACGACGCTGGGGGTAGGGGTTTGTCCGCCCACCAGGGAGAGACCTCCCGGGGATCCTCGGCCTCTGGACTCTGGGGTCCGGAGCGGAGAGGGAGCGGGGAGGAGGCAGGGGTCGCACCAGAGCCTGGGGAATCGAGGTCCGCTCGGGCCCGACGACGGATTGTTCCAGCGGTAGATATTTAACGAGCCAGCGATTCTGCGGTATTTTGGCGTCCCGGTCTACACCGTGCAATAAGTACACACTTTGGCGCAAATGTGATCTATCGGCTAGGTTCCGGCTATCGCGCCGAGCCGCCCTCCAGTATCTGGAGATCGGGGTCCGAGGACCGAGGAGGGGGGTCGCGTGAGGGGCGAGGTCTAACTCCCCACATCCAGAAAGACCCTCTCCCCAAGTCGGGACGTCGAGTCCTTCTTTCACTAACGTTACGCAACCACGGTTCCACGGTGGACAGGTCCCAATCTGCGGCGGAGACCTCAACTAAAGACATCGAAAAGGCGAGGAAAAAAAAAAAAAAAAAAAGTTAGACCGGACCCTCCGACAAAGTAAAAGGTCTGCCAACTATGGAGGCCACCCTGAAATCAGACTTGTCCTCTCCACCACAAACTTTCGACTTCTACAAGCCCGGGACGTTCAACCACCCTAAAACCCCACCCCTACCCCAGAGGACTGGGGGATCCGTCCTACAAAGACTCCTCCTCCGTCTCTACCTTCACCTTGTCAGGGGACTGACTTCCTCGTGGACTCTAATCAGGACGGAGTTCGGACTGACACCTGACGTCACAGTGTATAGTCGGTGGAATAAATTTAATTCGCCGACGACTTCGTGAGTCTGTCTCCGTTAAGACGTAACCTGTACTTTAGTCTCACCGGGGCACACTAAGGCCTTTCCCTCCAGTTATGCCACGTCATTATCTTTTGTTAACAGAGCAAAAAGAGGAGGTCTTCCACCGGAGACCTGACGTGCAGGGGTTTGACCAGTGGAGTGTGAAATGAGTGTACTTAAGTAATTCTCAGTAGTAGAGAGGACACGGTAATGAAACGATAAAGAACTTCCCTTGGTTTAAGAGAGACACCAATTATTCGTGACGCGACCCGGGGGATGGAAGGAAAAGTAGAAGTTTTGTGGACCCCAAGGGACTTACTGTAGGAGGTAAACCGGTTCCTTTTAGTCTCTACTTTTTACAACGGGATGACGTCCCTTTTTGTATTCGTAAACTGAAGTGATAATGTTCAATGGAACCCAGGCACAAGTGACCTATTGACAGGAATCTCCGTCAATTCCCATCTTTTTACTACGACAACTGTCCCCACCCTCTCTTCCCCTCTTCGCTACACCCCACTTCCTCGCCCTCCTTGGGTACGTTGTCCACGTTTCTTCTCGATACTTTACTTGGAGAATTGGAAGTCATGATTGGTGATGTTTCGGAGAGGCGTGACCGAGAAGACCCGGAATGGTACTCGAGGGTCTTTGGAAATCAATGGTGTCTCTTGAGACCCCGAAGTGAGTTCGGACGTCCTCAACAATTAGAACCTTTTAATGACGAGGTAAAGAAAAAAAAAAAAAGAACCTAAAATTCAGAAATACCAAGTTTTGTTTTAGATCTCACATAAAAACCCAAATACAGTGGAGGGTCACATTTGAGACACTAGGACCATTTAGTGAAGAAACCCACTTTTATGACGAAGTGTGGGCTTTGACCTACTCCCCCAAACTTCTGTCTGGAAGTACAGACATCAGAAGTGTCTTCCCCGTAGAAACAGATTGTTCTCCGAACACACAAAAAAGGGACAGGAAGAAGGACTATTGGCGATACATCACTTGTCCCTGTGTCTGTTACTCGAACCTTTCGGTCACAAACCACCGGAGCCTACCTTTTGATTCTCTGTACTTCGTCTCCTATGTAGTGTAGTCAGAAATATACTAAGGGAAAACCCCTTTTTGAGTAATTTTTATCGTGTACATGACCCCGTACTTGATCCGTTAACTATTATTTTTAGGTAATGTTTCCTTTACGTCACCCCTCGTCCCAACATTATTTTATGTTGACAACTCCATTTGGGTACGTAAGAGCGGAACCCGAATTGATCGTTGGGTCACGACTTGAACCGTCTGAATTAACAGGAGTCGGGATTTGTCTAAAGTTCGTCACAGAAGAATCAAGGTGACACAAAAATACAACAATGATGACGTCTCTGTAAGGACAAGATGGGTGCCTGAGTCTCAAGTACCTGAATAAGTGCCCATTTTGGAAGGAGATGTCGCAAGGGGTTTCCGTAGTAGTCGACGTTCTACTACGAGACCCTTACTCGTCGAAGACCACGAATGTTCATTTTTAGTTGGTTTCGTTTTTGGAATATCACGAAACTTGGGTCGGTCCTTCCTGTATTAACGTAACAGAACTCTTCTTGATGTGTCACCGAGGGAGTCTCTCTCAAGGAACGGGGAATGTCGACGAAGCAGACGATGGTTCAGATCTGTCAGATCCTTCCGTCCACAGAACAAACATGGAATACAGCCGTAGGACGTACCACTCGTCCCATCGAGGTACTTCCACTCTCGACTCTACCTGAGCCTTCTTTCAGGCACAGGTGGTGGGGACTGTTATCCCCCGACAGTCCTTCAAACCACGTAAACGTCTATAGTAGTGACACGTTTTATCCCACACGTCCTCTGCCGTCCACCTAGGAGTCGGTCTCTTTCGTACTCGACTCAAGGAGACTGTACTTTAGGGCCAGGTGAAATAGACTTCCGTCTGGGCAAAGAAAGGGAGTCCTTGAAGGGAGATATCTCGGTCTTCAGTACCAGACTACTCCAAGAACCCGGTAGTCTCCGACTTTTACTATGGTTGGGGGGAGTACAGGATATGTCTTGGTTCGTACTCGTTTGCGCCACCTATGTCTGGTAACACAATTTCGTGACCTTCGTCGGTTCTGCAACCTATGGTACACAGTCTAGGAGTTTTTCATTCTCAGTTTAAGTGGATCTATCTTCGATTTGATCACCAACGGATTCCGACCCCACCCCGTCGTACTCCTCTGACCCCACTACCTCACTGTCTATTCCCCACCCAAGAACCCCCCCATTACTTTTACAAGATACTTACTACCCCCACAACCAGTCTGTTGAGTTACTTATATTGATTTTTAGTGACCTAACACGTGTAATTTAACCGACTTAACACACCATACACTTTGATGTAGAGTTTTTTCGGTAAGTTTTTTATTAGTTTACACAGAAGAAAAAGTGACCCCGTTCTTCCATCCTCTCCTACCTTAAACGCGTTCTAGTCACTAGGAGTCTCAACAAGAAAAAATTGAAAGGGTTGAAAATAAGACTCACAAAAGTGTGTGTCTGTGTGTGCGTGTGTGTGTGTGTTGTAACTTTCGTATTATCTCACTTGGAAACATATGGGAGATGAACCTAAGTTGTTATTAAATGTAAAACGGTGAATTCGAGTAGTGAGATATATTTACGTAAAAGAAGAACATCTTGATAAACCTTACTTCCAACATCTGTGGTACTATGAAGAGGTAATCTGTAAAGTCATATATAGAACATTCTTTCCTGTAGGAAGTTGTATTAGTGTTATAGTAATGACCCGAAATCTTTTAATCGTTACTAAGGTATTAAATAGACTATACAGAAGGAATAAGTTTAAAGTGGGTTTTGTTTCACGTAAAAATATCGGTCAAGTAAAATAGGGGGGACTTGGTCCTGGATAAATTACAAGTGTACGACGTAAACTATAAACATTAAAATCAAAAAATATAAGAGTAAGAAAATTAAATGTTATCAGAAGTAACGACGGGAAGAAAGGGAGGCAAGGTCAAAACTGAAAACTCTTGGGTCTACTGAACATCTTAGACGGAGGGTGTAGGACCTAAACGGTCCGATAAAAGAGGACCACAGGAAAGGAAACAAGGAGACAGGGAACTTGTCGGTGTTTGACCTACAATCTAGATCTCAGACCCAATCCAGGTGCTAAGTGTGAATACCAACCCCTACGGCACACCCACCAGACAGTGTGACGGAGAGTAATACTTCGTTTAGTACAGGGACATAGTCACTTTGACTCAAACTAGTGAACCAATTCCACCACTAGTGACATAACAAGGTACACTTGACTGTTCGCTAATCATTCATTAGTCACCACTCACTATGAAACCGTAACAAAGTTTTGAGAAACAGTAACACATTTGTAAAGGGAATTAGGAGTTATTGAAAAGTAGGTCACCAAAAATCTCAGACAACGCACTCAAGATAAAGAGGAAGATGTACATGAACAACCGTAAAAAGACATTTCTTCTCAAAGGAAAGGGAGTCGGGGGTAATACCTGAATACTTCAATTGTAACATTATACAATATTCGTTAATTGTGATAAGAAAACTACGAGTTCAATAGGTCTAACATGTCACGTGTCACTACGTGATCTTACAGACTCCCTTTTTAGTCTGTCTCTTTTGAGACTCTTTGAACCCCCTCTAGTACTTGGAAACCCGTTGGGTTCAATAGCACCTTCTGCAGACACATATAAAGACTAATTGTTACTTACCAAGTAGCGGTGGTTTCTTTTCGAGGTTAAGATGTAAAGGACCTTCAGGTTTGTACAGTGTTCCATTTTCGTTGATTATATAACTTACATGGAGTTAATTTACATAGTGGTAATTTTGTTTTCCTTTCTCTAAGTAAAAGTTCCTTAAGGAGTACACCAATATCTCCGACCGTCCCACCCGACCGGCCACAACTGGATCCTTCTCCACTACGACTTCAAGTGCAGACTTCTGACAGTCCGACCTCTTCAGGAAGAACAAAGTACTGCCCCTCTGTGTCGAAAGTAAGACAAGTCTAGAAGTCGACTAACCTATTCCCGGTGGGTACGATACCTCACGTTAGACAAAATGGGTCTAAGACGACAAAATCACAAGTAGAGTAAATTTTCGTAGGAGGGCCTTTGTAGGTCTTACTACAAACCGGTGTATAGACCTAAAGTACCGGGTCAGTTCACCTGTGTTCTAGTGGGTAGTGTAGGAGACTACAACCGTCAACGAGGGGTTCTAGGTCCTCACAAACACTTTTTAGAACTCGATTCAAAGACTCATCGACGTCGATACACTACGATGCGTTACGACACAGGTGGAGAACGGAAAGGACAAAGAATCGTTGTTGGACCGAAGAGTGACACCGTAAGGACCATTTACAATAACTAACAACAAGTCTGCGATTCAGCACAGACTGAGAAACGCTGGGGTACCTGACGTCGTATGATCCGAAGGGACAAGAAGTGACAGAGGACCTCTAACGAGTTTGAGTACAGGTAACTTAGTCACTACGGTAGACTGGTAGAGTAGGAGACAGCACGGGAAGAGGAGGACGGGAGTTAGAAAGGGTCGTATTCCCAGAAAAGGTCACTCAGCCGAGAAACGTAGTCCACTGGTTTCATAACCTCAAAGTCGAAGTCGTAGTCAGGAAGGTTACGTATAAGTTCTGACTAAAAGAAATCCTAACTGATCAAACTGGAGGAATGTCAGGTTTCCCTGACAGTTCTCAAAAGAGGTCGTGGTATCAAGTTTTCGTAGTTAAGAAACCACGAGGACCATTTATGAGTAGCAATATCGAACCTGAAAACTTGACCTGTAGTCTATGTGAAGACTATTCTCTTTATGTACACTGGTCCTATGTCGACAAACTTCGGGTGTTTTAATAGGTCAACAAACATCCACCCTCCTTCTAGGTCCTTGAACCAAACTTAAACCTCCCGGACACACCTGACTGATGTGTCTAGAGATTAAGATAGTAGTAGGATCTCATTTGGATCGGAAAGTCACATGAAACCTTGTTACAACTAGAGACATAACTAGAAGACTAGCTTAATCCTCCGGTCCCCCGTAAAAATTCCGGTGGACCAACGGAAGAAAGGGTTATTCCTATAACCTACGGTTTTCGGTACGTTTAAACCCCTTTCGATAAGAATTCTCACCCAATTATGAATTTTCTCTTACTACTCTTGATACTTCACCTTTAGATGACATTAAAACCGAGTAACACTTATCAATTCATAAATTACAGACCAATCACATCCCCAAACCTTGAATTATCGTATATAAAATAACTTGTAAACGATACAGGGACCGTCACACGATTCCAGGAAATAGACATAACAAACTAAATTAAGAGTCTGATTGGTACAGTCAATCCCTCGTGGTGAAAAATGGAATTAAAATTCATATTCCTTTGACCACAAATTCCTCGGACCTTTGTGTCTCTGGGACCTCAGTCTCACGGACCGGACTCAGAGGGGAGAAAGAATACTGGAGGTGTCTAATGAGTCGGAGAACCCTGGAGTAGAGGACCGATACATTTTACCTCGAGTATTATCTTGATGAGACTCATACAGTACTCCTACTCGACTCTGGCACAAACATTTCCCCTAGACGATCACGAACCACACAACCATCTGCGGACCATGGAAGAACGAAGGCAATGGTAGTAATATTAAACGAGAACAATATCTTATAAACTCTAGGGTGACGTTCAGATAGACTAGGGTCTTCGGTACAAGAACTGGTACTCCAGTACTGTGTTGTAAAACAGTGGTTTTACAAAGGATTGGGTCTTCTCTTCAAGGAATAAAAAAAAGGAGGAGTAAGGGAAAAGTAAACAAAAGGGGGGGAGAACATACAAAAGAAAGAGAAACTAAGAACCGGGTAAGATAACCACCGTAAGTCTTGATTTATTTGTTACCTGTGTATGCCCAAGTCAACGTAAGGTCATTTTCCACTTTTTGCGACCCGACCTACTTCGTGTTCGACCTTAGTTCTAACGACCCTCTTTATAGTTATTGGAGTCTATACGTCTACTGTGGTGGGAATACCGTCTTTCACTTCTTGATTTCTCGGAGAACTATTTTCACTTTCTTCTCTCACTTTTCCAACCGAATTTCGAGTTGTAAGTCTTTTGATTCTAGTACCGTAGGGCAGGGTAGTGAAATACCGTTTATCTACCCCTTTGTCACCTTTGTCACCGATTGAAATAAAAAGACCCGAGGTTTTAGGGACGTCTACCACTAAAGTCGGAACTTTAATTCTGTGAATGAGAAACCTTCCTTTCAATACTGGTTGGACGACGATGACGACGATTCAGCGAAGTCAGCACAGGCACTTCTCCCAACGGTAAAGGAAGAGGTTACGTACTTTCACTTTTCACTTTCACTGCAGTGAGTCAGCACAGGCTGACAATCGCTGGGGTACCTGACGTCGGATGGTCCGAGGAGGCAGGTACCCTAAGAGGTCCGTTCTCATGACCTCACCCCACGGTAACGGAAGAGGCTACTGGTTGGATCTGTCGTATAATTTTTCGTCTCTCTAATGAAACAGTTGTTTTCAGGCAGATCAGTTCCGATACCAAAAAGGTCATCAGTACATACCTACACTCTCAACCTGATATTTCTTTCGACTCACGGTTTCTTGACTAGGAAAACTTAAAACCACAACCTCTTCTGAGAACTCTCAGGGAACCTGACGTTCCTCTAGGCTGGTCAGGTAGGATTTCATCTAGTCAGGACCTACAAGTAACCTCCCTGACTGCAACTTCGACTTTGAGGTTATGAAACCGGTGGACTACGCTTCTCGACTGAGCAAACTTTTCTGGGACTACTACCCTTTCTGACCCCCGTCCTCCTCTTCCCCAACTGTCTCCTACTCTACCAACCTACCGTAGTGGCTGTGTTACTTGTACCCAAACTCACTCCTCAACCACTACTTGTCCCTCCGGAACACACGACACCAAATACCCCAGTGTTTCTCAGCCTGTACTGACTCTTGACTTGACTTGACTAGACTCCCTCCATAACGTAAAATTTACACTCAATTCAGATTAAGAAACCAAAGACCAACCTCCCAAAAAGAGGACCCTAGAGAGAGAAAACCTGCCCTTCGGTGATCCGTCGTCTTCCAGACCCAACTCAGAACGCCAATCCTCCCCGGTCCGACCATCCATACCACCAACCGGGAGTAGTGTCACCCACGAGACACCCAATTGAGAAACACGTACGATTCGGAGAAATAAACACAGACTGAGACGCTGGGATACCTGACATCGGGTGGTCCGAGGAGACAAGTACCCCAAGAGGTCCGTTCTTATGACCTCACCCATCGGTAAGGGAGGGGGTCCCCTAGAAGGGCTGGGTCCCTAACTTGGGTGCATAGAGTACAGAGGACGTGACTGTCCACCCAAGAAATGGTGATCGTGGTGGACCCTTCGGTCCAATTGAGAAGTAAAGGGACGTTACGGAAGTACGAGCGGAAAGAGGACATAGGGAGGACCCCGAAGACTCTCCAGAGATGATACCTTCCTTCCAATTCCCCCCCGTGTAACGAACCCGAATATTTTGTCTCTCTTTTTTGTTGACCGAAACCAAAGGGACCTTCCGTATACCGGAGTGACGACATGACCCTCGTTTGGTAGTTCTTGTTCTGTGTGTTTCACTGACTTGACCGTAAAGGGGTTTAATAAGACCTAAGTATTAGTGGTCGAGGGACTGTACAATTGTACCATCCTTATCCTCTTCCCTCTACCTTTTAGTACGATCCACTGTTGAAGGGGTAGGACTCATAGAAAGGTATCCACTGCCCGTTAGGCAACCGACTTAGTGTCCAAAGGAAAACTCGGGAGATCCCAAAAGAACCTCTTCAATTACGAATAGACTAGGACCACTCAAAGCGAGAAACCCACTAGAAAACCCCTGTTTTCCATAGTACCGACTATAGTGGTATTTCATTCGCTATTCCAGACTCGTTAATGTCGGCACCTCCCTCTTGTTTAATGTAAGTCAGGGTTAGTGTTGTAACAGTAGATCTAGTGTCGACAGTTTAAAATTGGCCACGACTACAACGACAACTCCTTTCTTCGTTGAGTAGTATTTAGATGCTAAGAGACTGTCAAAAGTTAAAGTTACCCGCCGTAGTACCCTCACTTAAACTATTTCCTGAACCGTTACTCCCTTTTCAAAAGGAGAAAAGAGAACAGTTGAACTTCTAGTAGACTCTTAAATATTTAGAACAACCCGAATTCCAAATTTTAACAAACGTATACGTGAAAAATGTAGCACTCCAAAAGCGAAGTCTCCTTTACTGTACTGACACGACGGGAAACCTCCCCCGTCTGTGAAGTAAAGAAGATTTCAATAAGTTAGTCGATTAGTTAGTGAGGTAGTTAATTATTCGAGGAACTAAAATGAATCTGACACACTAAAGAAACACGCAATCAATCGATCCCGACGTCCTTTTACATGGCGTTTGACTCTCTAAATTTGTCATCTGTAAACAACAGAGTGTCAGACCTCTGTTCTTCTGATTTTAGTTCCACAGTCGTCTTAACCAAGGTTCACTCTGGACTCTCCGTTCCTGGACAGGAGCCGAGTGAGGAAGTGAACACTCACCGACAGAAGAGGACCACAGAGAAGAGTAACACAAGAGATACACACACAGACAGGGACAAAGGGTTAAAGGGGGAGAATATTCTTGTGGTCAGTGTAACCTAATCCTGGGTGGGATTACTGGAGTAAAATCGAACTAATGGAGACACTTCTGGGATGGGGTTTATACCAGTGTAAAACTTCATGGTCCCCGACCATAAAGTGGTATATATATATATATATATATATACATCTTACAGGGAACCCTACATGTCCCTGTCACACAGGTTCTCTTGTGCGTCAAGACAGGTAGGTCCACCTGTGCTGTCTACGACGAAGAAACATGGTACGTCCCATCTCTGTCCAATGAGAAAGGTAGAAACCGAAAACTCCTATGAGTCTTTTGAATTGGATCTAGGTGCAAGAGAAAATATTACCTCCCAAAGAAAAGGATCCTCCTCCCCGTGTCCCTTGAATCTTCATTAAAAGTTCATATATATATATATATATATATATATATATATATATAAATATATATATGAAAACCCTTTTCGGTCCTAAATTGATTGTGAAACCTACCCAAATCCCACCCTAACGACTCCGAGTACCCTAAGGGCTTCGAGGTTTGGAACGGGTTCACTACGGTCTCAAATCTAGATCGTGGACGGAGACTCATATTCCTCACACCTGAACCCACACCACCCCTAAGTTTCGTATACTGAACCTTTACCTACTTTCATTTATACACTTTATCGTTAGGGTAACCCTTTTACCCGTACATACACGACCATCTAAAATACATAAACTTGAGACGGATGAACGTGACACAGTAAAGAAAAAAGAGTAGGAATGTTAAAAAATTTTATAGTGTCGTGGATGGACATACAGAGACTATCTGTAAATTAAGAGTGACTTAATTACCCTCTAAAATCTGGAAAGATTATTGACGGTCACTTATAATTCTACATTAATGTTATGGAACCAGAAATATACTGAATACTGAAAATCCTCGAGTGTCGAGTGGTTCATGTTGGAGTAATGACATTAGGGGAATGGTAGTGAACCTGGACTGAACGTCCAGAGTGACAAAGGTAGAACCCCCTCCTTTTAGGCTCCTTCTCTGATCCTCCGGGACGACAAACTGTGGTACTTCTCCCGTCGGGACGGGACGGAGAAACAGTAGAGGTAACAAGACCTCTCAAGAGACAACTCGACCTAACAGAAGGTTTCGTCGGAAAGACGAGACAAAATCGTAGGGTACACATGTGACCGACCACAGACCCCGTCCTCGTCAAGACCTACTTAAGTCTTCTTTTTACTGTTCTGAGGATAATATTACGTGACAAATAATAACCTAGTTACACTAGCTACAGGTGGACAGTCTAGACATTGTAATAGACCCTTGGTCGTCTACCTCGACAATGTCTATCGTAAGTCTCCAGACAAATAAGAGGACTCGTGCACGATGGTAGGACCCCCTTTATGGTGAAGTAACAGGCTCGTCACCCCAACAAACATGGGTCTACAACTTGTGCCGAAAGAGACCCGGGTGCAGACGTCTTAACCTTCCAGTAAATCCACCCCTCCCCGTTCCAAAAACACACCTTTTCCGGACTACCGTCAGAAAATGGAGGACGTCCGGAGACGCACCGTCCTTACCTGTGGACGGCTCACGTTCCTCTCACAATCTGTGTGACTAAAGACTCTTGCGGTGTGTCTTCGTAAATTCGGACCGTCTGATCCTCCTTCTCTCTCTGAAACCCGCTACTACTGAGCAAAGTATTTAGGTCGTAGTTATAACTATCTGGGGTTCCCTACGTATACATCTTGTAGGGAACCCTACATGTCCCTGTCACACAGGTTTTCTTGTGCGTCAAGACAGGTAGGTCCACCTGTGCTGTCTACGACGAAGAAACATAGTACGTCCCACCTCTGTCAAATGAGAAAGGTAGAAACCGAAAACTCCTATGAGTCTTTTGAATTGGATCTAGGCGCAAGAGAAAATATTACCTCCCAAAGAAAAGGATCCTCCTCCCCGTGTCCCCTGAATCTTCACTAAAAGTTCATCATATACTTTCTGGTGGGTGTCCTTCGTACCCCGAGAACGAAACGTGGAGACCACTCCGGTCTTCCTCTCTTTTTAGACAAACCCCGGTCGTACTTCCTGTGCCCCACTGCTCTACAAGATTGTCGTTTCCGACTATTTATAACTTTGCACAGGGGTACCGGAAAAAGAATTCCCGTCAATTACTTATGACCAAAACGTTCGCCTAGAGTCTGTGGCATTCACACTCTCCTCCCTCTTTTACTTGTGAGACACTCTACCAAATACTTAATACTCAGAAATTTTGGATGTTCCACTGAAAGGATTCCTTTCTACCATACTTCGAGTTGTTATGCTTGATGGAAAACTTTACAAGTCTCGAAATTTTTGTTTCCGTAGAAAAAAAAGGAAAAAATTAGGTCTGATCTGACTCGCTGAAGTGAAAGTGAAAAGTGAAAGTACGTAACCTCTTCCTTTACCGTTGGGTGAGGTCACAAGAACGGACCTCTTAGGGTCCCTGCCGCCTCGGACCACCCGACGGTAGATACCCCAGTGTGTCTCAACCTGTGCTGACTTCGCTGAATCGTCGTCGTCGTTGTCTTCGTTAATCACCCTAAACCCTGGTTTACAAATAAAAAAAGATTGAATGTAGGGAAATTTCCATTTGAAAATTTAGTGTTATGTACGAACTCCTTACTCCACAAATACCAATGTTACGAAAACTAAATTATATCTTGATTATACTAAAAAAAAACAAAACAAAATTACATCAACCTTCAGAAGATCTTACATAAACAGGTTCAAGAAGGTTTCACTAAAATCATAAGATTTCCATTAACTTGTAAAATTCTACATCAGATTCTAGAACGTTAAAGATCTCAAAGACACGTCAAAATCTCTACTTCTCAGCCACCAATCTGACACAAGACTAGATCCCTGGTGGGACCCGGAGGGAGGAACCTTGTCCTCTTCACCTAAGAAGTAGGGGAGTTGTCTCGTCCGGTAGAGAGACTACCTACCAGTGGGAAATAGACTCTCTACCGTCGGTTTTTGGGTGGACCCCAAGACCAACCAAGTCGAAACGAGTCAATTCGAGACGACCTCGGTACTGGGAGTAAAGACTACAGTGAAGGGTCTCCTAGAACTTTCCTTTTACGTAGAAAGATAAATCTAAAATTTTAAATAATACTACAAAAGAGATTATTTTCCTTCATTTCATGAATCTTCTTTCTACTGAAAAGATCAAACGTTTTTTGGGGGTATATCTATCGTGACCTACATACAAATGTGTATATATTACATGTATATAAGTGTATATCAGATAGACATCTTATAGAGTACAGAGTATAGTATATTATACATAAAGAGACGGAAAAAGAAATGGTCATATAGAATAAAAAAAGACCCAACAGAAAATAAAATAAAATAACTTATATCCAGGAAATGTTACAGGACAATTAAAGTGTACATGTCGTGTCACTAAGTCATAGTCAAGTCAAGTCCAGTCAGCGAGTCAGCACAGGCTGAGAAACGCTGGGGTACTTAGCGTCGTGCGGTCCAGAGGGACAGGTAGTGGTTGAGGACCTCAAGTGAGTCTGAGTGCAGATAGCTCAGTCACTACGGTAGGTCGGTAGAGTAGGAGACAGCAGGGGAAGAGGAGGACGGGGGTAAGGGGGGGTCGTAGTCTCAGAAAAGGTTACTCAGTTGAGAAGCGTACTCCACCGGTTTCATGACCTCAAAGTCAAAATCGTAGTAAGGAAGGTTTCTTTAGGGTCCCGACTAGAGGAAGTCTTACCTGACCAACCTAGAGGAACGTCAGGTTCCCTGAGAGTTCTCAGAAGAGGTTGTGGTGTCAAGTTTGTGTAGTTAAGAAGTCGCGAATCGGAAGAAGTGTCAGGTTGAGAGTGTAGGTATGTACTGATGACCTTTTTGGTATCGGAACTGATCTGCCTGGAATCAGCCGTTTCATTATAGAGACGAAAACTTATACGATAGATCCAACCAGTATTGAAAAGAAGGTTACTCATTCACAGAAAATTAAAGTACCGACGTTAGTGGTAGACGTCACTAAAACCTCGGGTTTTTTTATTTCAGACTGTGACAAAGGTAACAAAGGGGTAGATAAGGGGTACTTCATTACCTTGGCCTACGGTACTAGAAACAAAAGACTTACAACTCGAAATTCGGTTGAAAAAGTGAGAGGAGAAAGTGAAAGTAGTTCTCCGAAAACTCAAGGAGAAGTGAAAGACGGTATTCCCACCACAGTAGACGTATAGACTCCAATAACTACAAAGAGGGCCGTTAGATATGTGTGTATATATAAGAAAAAGTCCAAAAAAGTCCAATAATCTTTCATAACTCATCTCAAGGGACACGACATCCCAGGAACAGCCAACAGTAAAATGCATGTTATCACACATAATTAGGGTCAGAGGATTAAATAGGGAAGAGGGGAACCATCGACAGTCAAACAAAAGATACAGACGTTCTGATCAAGACAAAAGATTTATTCAACTAAACATAGAAAAACAAAAATTTCTAAAGTGTACATTCACTATAGTATAAACAGAAAGAAACAGACCGAATGAATTGAGGAAGTAAGAAGAATTACTAACGTATTATAAGGTGTTATACTTACGTAGGATTAAATAAATTGAATAGAGGATTTACTCCCTGTAATTCAACAAAGGTCAAAAAGTGACATAATTTATGACGTGTTCCTTTAGGAACTTACACTTATGAGAGGATAATGAAAGTTAGAAACTTCATTATCCTCTCGTAAGTAAGTTTTATCACAAGATCTTCTTATTAAAGGTACAATTTTCAGAATGAAATTGAAAAATTTCGTATGACGGTTAGATTCCGTAAACAAATATACGTAGGTCGACGGTCAGTTATTGTATCAAGGACCTCTTTCACGTAGAACTCCCTCCACTTATTAATTTAGAAGTTCACAGACTTGTAGAGAAGTATCGTAAACTTTTCTTGAGAGGAGGAAGGAAGAATATTGTGAAAGTGAGAGAAGTGCCGGACCTGGTCGTAAATAATTGGTGTCCCTTTCGCGACCCACGTAACGTTCACTTCTTCCATCAACAATAGACGAAAGATGTGGAGACCCGTGAACGGGTCACTCTCGGTTAGGAAGACATAAAAGTGACCAAACATATATTCTGTCGTTCTTGAAAGTGACGGGGAAGTTTCAGTAAAGAGTTTACGAGGGGTATCCTTCTCCTAGACTTCTACCACCACCACCCGGTTCTAAGATGGGTCGAATTCAAGTTCACTCCTCTCTCAACAGGTTGGCACCCCTTGGGACCTGGTTCTCTCACGTCCTCCCTACACTGTGACCCCTTGGCTCTCTCCAACCCCTGACTCTTCGGTCCTGGTCCGAGTGCTTACCCAACGACCCTTGTCACTTCTTGGGTTCCCTCTCCACAAACAACCTTTCGTCTCCCAAAGCTTTTACCATAACATCCTCGTCAGTCTAACTTATCTTCCGTGGTCTTTTTTTTACTGTTCTCCATTCCGTCACTGTTATGGTCCTCTGTCCTACTACCGTTAAGACATTAATCCACACTAGACTCTAGTTATACCAGACAAACCAAACTCGAGGGAATAGGAATTGAGTTTTCGACGAGGTCACAGTAAATAACCGTCCGAAAAATGGACCCGTGCATATAGTAAGCATCGTTCGTCGTACCCTACACACACACACACACACACATACACACACACACACACACACACTCAGGAGCGTGTATGTATGTAAAAAGACTTCTCAACAAAATTACGTTCTAAAGACTTATTCAGACCTAAGAGTTTTGTGTCGTCACGGGTTCACCTCTTCTCTTTAACGGACTTACGGTCGAGGGTCCGCGGTACGGCCAACAGACGTGATCCCCGGTCTAAAGGTTTTTGGGTCTCTATATGAATTCATCTTGTAGAACGGTCAATGTATCAATCTTTGTCCATTCCCTCCGAGGAGAAGGAGGAACACAATTTGACAACCATTGTAATTAAAAAAAAAAATTACACTTTTGATGTCTATATAACACCTCATGTCCCGTTTTAAGTACACTGAAAAATTATTCGACAGACCCTTTAAAACTTGGACGACGACCAACGGAGTTTGATATAATTGGTTTATTCGGGTTTTCAAATAAAAATACACGAAATTAGAGACAAAAAGTAGTAAAGAAAAGGTAGACTTTACAGACCACCCGGTAGATCTGAAGGAAAGAAATTTTTACTGTGCCAAATACCTTACGGATAGAAACGGTAAATTTTTATTTCTGGGTCCGTCCAAAATACCTTAAAGTATGAAGAGGGGCGCGTCGTAGACGACCAAGTCTGTGCAAAGAAATTTCTTTTAGTCTTCTTCTCTCGGTCGGACTCTTGGAACGTCTGGCAACTGAGGACTTACCAAAGATGTCAACCGGTCTACAAGTGAGAGTGGGGAAGAGCAACGGATCCACCCTTACAGGTACTTCCGTGGTTTGGCTTTCCTTTGCCATAAAACGGATCCAGACCCTGAAAGACCCGTGTCTTGAGGAAAGCGGTCCTCTCCTGTGTCGGTCGGGAGTCGGTCCAGACTTGAGTGGACCTACCTCAATACAGTCCATCTTTACACCACAAACAGGGTCCGTGTTTATCTGTATCCGGCGAGCGGTAGAGGGGTTTACCGTGCACTACCGTGTCCCACGGACCGTCGTTTGAGGTGAGGGGTCGGTGAAGTTTCCGTGAAACCTACTACCTTCGGGTTGTCCTCGACTCTGTGATTGAGGGGAGGGGGAGGAATGAGTCGCTCGAGTCGTCTCGGTGTCTCGTGTGTGTGGACCTACGTCGTCTACCACGGAGCCACGCTAACAATAAAACGTCAGACCGACTTACCGTTCGACTTGCCCGTCCCGATCGAACCTCTGATGACGCCAATTTGTCCCGTACCACAGGGGAGCCTTCCCCGCGGTGGTACAACCACCTTAGCTCCTACCGAGGAGTATCTCCTTCACTCCTGTCGACTCTAGAAAGTCTTCGTGAAAAATATATTACTGGTGCTTACCCACTATCGGTCCCGTAACGGACGTCCGGCCATGACAAGTACGGAGGATAATCGTCGAAGGACCTCCTGGTTACCGATGACGAGTACCCCTAGAACCCGGAGACAACGAATGTCGTCGGTCTCAACGGTAGACGTACGTCCTTGTGATATCTATATATTTTTGTATACCTCAACAACAAATCAGTGAGTAGTACAGGCTGAGAAACGCTGGGGTACCTGACATCGGATGGTCCGAGGGGACAGGCACCCTAAAGGGTCTGTTCTTATGACCTCACCCAACGGTAAAGAAAAAGGTCCCCTTAGAAGGGCTGGGTCCCTAACTTGGGTGTAGAGGACGCACCGTCCGCTTAAGAATTGGTGACTTGGTTGACCTTTCGGGTATATATATATATATATATATATATACAACAACAAGTCAACGATTCAGCACAGACTGAGAAACAGTAGGGTACCTGACGTCGGGTGGTCCGAAGGGACAGGACGTATATATATACACGTATTTATATATATATGTGTATATCTCTCTCAACTGTTTTGAAGAGCCGGTTGGGTTATGAATTAAACGGTGAAGGTTTGATACTGATGAGACTTTTAATAAATCTACTTTCTCCAGACTAACTGTTCGTGTGTTGGACACACACTCTTGAAGGCTCCGTTCCACTGCTCTTCTAGGATCTACCAACATGAGTAGGAATTGTACGTTTCTGTCGGTGCACAACCTTCGATTATGAGATCGTTCCGACTTTAGATAATAATAAAGTCTCATAATCGTAACAAACCCCATCTTATTGAATTGGTATTACTGTGAAACTCTTTAGTTATACTGTGTTCTCAGTCACACGTAAAAGAATTTCTACTTGACCGACTACCAAACTCGTTCCAAAATTGTCTTCCTTATTCGTTTAAAGTTTTCATTTACTTAGTCTTTGACTATTCGTTCTTTATGTAAACATCGTGTATTTACTAAAACCGAATCGAACACTAATAGTGGTATAACAAGAACTTTATTTACAATACGAGAAAAGGAAACACAAGTCTAATAAGGTGTACAGGATCTCAAAGAGTGTACGCTACATAAAAATTCTTTGAACAGTGAGTAGTCGTTTTTTTAGTCTACAGGAAAAGAATTCTCTGCGAGTTAAATCATAACGAGTTGTTCCATCATACTTTTCAACTTCTACCTCTCTCTTTTCCTACCTTAAAAATCCTACTTTTTTTTTTTGTTACAGAAAGGATACTAAAGGATGATAAAAGGAGTTCCACTTTTATCGAATTTAAAACAACAATTAATATTCTTTTAATTTATGAACAACTTTCATTAAATTGGGTATTTCATTTTCCACTTCGTGGAGATATTAAGATGGGATCTCTCTAGTTTTGACAATTGTTAAACAACGTACATACAGAGTTAAAATTGACGTGTTTATACTCAGTGATACATATTCATTTTATTTACCCCAAAAAGGGATAAAGGACAGGATATTTGACGAAAAGGTAGACTAATCTAGAGATCCTACGGAAAGGTGCAGTCATTTATGGCTAGACCGTAATTTTTACTACAAGGGAGTAAATAAAGTGATCAAGGGACGACTGTCTATAAATCAATCAAGGTTAAAGGATGAAAATATTAGTTGTAAAGTCGGTAATAAAACATAGATGGAATCACATATATAAAAGTTAATACAAGAATCCTATTTAATGGTACCCTCAAAACGACCAAAAAAAAGATTCCTTAAAATTTTATGAATCCAAAAGTCCACATTTGAGATTTGGAGAGAATTGGTAGGTATATACATACTCATACGATTTAGAGAAGTCAACACAGGTTGAGAAACGCTGGGATATCTGACATGGGAGGTCCGAGGAGACAGGTACCCCAAGAGGTCCGTTCTTAGTATTGTACCACTTCGACTTAAATCCCAACTTAAATAATACAGTAGTCACCAGTACATCCGTCTTAAGATTTCACCGAGGGTTCTACGGTCAAGGGGACGACTTACGGGGACATACTAAGGACGGTAGCTCACATCCCGTCTTATACCACTCTGGAGAGAGGACACCTACCCAATAATAAGTCAACTAAAACTCAAAAAGTACCCCTTCTAATACCCACCTGGATTGGATTAGTCCGCTCATAGTAAACGGTCTTTCCTTTGGTTGTCGGTACTACCCTTGACAGGTCCCCGGTTTACCGTTGACCAGTCCTTGTAACTCACCGAAGATCTTCAACGTAACCCAAGGACCGGTCTCTGTAGTCAGGATGTTGGTGTTCCTTGATTTAAGAAGACCCCTTACATCTTCTTCTGGTACTCAGGACTTACTCTTAAAGTCAAGATCCAAGTGTAAACTGAAGTCAGACCACTCAGGAGCTCGTCTCCCTGGGTCGGTTGGGCATGAACCGAATTGAAACAGAGTAAATTCATCAATACAAACACCATTAAATAATGTGTCTTAAATTTTTCGATCATAGTGTCGTTTATCTCCGTCCCGTAACGGTAACACAAGACCTCAAAAGAACACCGACAGTGTGGATCCCCGTACTTTGGAGGGGTTCATGGGTGGCAAACGTGTCTGCACCACCCGGTCCGACCAAGTCCACCCGTGAAGACGAAAGGGACCTGTAACTGGTCCTGAAGGTCCTCAATAAATTGGTCGTCGACGAGACTCGATCTTGCACGTTCTGAGCAGTGAGTGTCCCGGTCACGGGACCTCTCACACGGACCCTGTGACCGGACTGGAAGTCACAGAGTCTTTGAAAGGAGGACCAGAAAAGTTGTTCGTCCACTTGAAGGACGTACCATCGAATCCCAGGCTTCTTACTTACAAGGTCCTTCGTCCTTCATCTTAAAATGGGGAGGGAACTCCTAGTCTGAACTTAGACCGTGACACAATGAAAGTGGTGTAAGACACCCAGTAACACCAGTGTCTCGGATGAGTGTGAGACCCCCAACCCCTGGGTCAGGATGGAGGGTCCCCGCCCCACAGTTTCTTTCACACCGGGTCTAGCAGGGTACTAAGATTGACGACTCACCGTTTTGGGGTGCTCACATCAACGTTAAAAGATAAAGATAACGGATGTGTCGGAAGGTTTCTTGTGCAGGTCAAACATATTAACAAAATAAGAAGGGTCCTACAAACAGAACTAACATAAATGACTTTACGGTAAAAGACTAATTAGATTTTTATTTTAAACCCGAACATAAAACACACAGAAGAATTAAAATAAAAGACTATTAAGTAACAATAACATAAAATGTTTTTATAACCAGACTCGGACTAATCTTCAACTTTTTCCTTGGGGGACCACCAAGGGTAGTCTATCAAACTCGTTACGACCAAGTCTTCTGACTCAAGACACCCGGTACACACTATATTGACCCACCTGAACGTCTATTTGACTCCGTCACCTCGACCCACCACCCCGACCCTAGGTCCGACTCGAGAAACCTTGGGCCCATAGGTAAGTCACTTCCTTATTGAAAAAGAAGAGGGTCTGTCCTCTGAGTACCCGTTTGGACGACCCGTCAAGAGGGGGTCTACCTGTCGTCAGGTGACTGTTCAGTACTCGGGTCGGTTTTCCCCTCAGTAAAGACTGTCTATTCTCTGAGGACTACCACACATACCTCGGGGGATCGAGAAGTAGTAGTCCTGTGGTCGTTTTTCCTATAAATCTCAATTTACATCTCCGAATGGAACCCCTGAAGGGACCACTAAGTCACCAATTCTGAGGTACGAGGGTTACGTCCTCCGGGTCCAAGTTGGGGACCAGTCCCTTGATCTAGGGTGTACGATGTCGATTCTCAAACGTACGGTGTTGGCTTCTAGAACGTCTGACGTTGATTCTGGACCACGTTGGTCTTTTTTTTTTTCTTTTCTTTTAAGGTAGGACCCTCCCCGTCTTTGACATTAATCGAACGCACACACGTACAATTCAACGAGTCAGTACAGGTCGACAAACACCAGGGGACCTCCTCCCGTACCGTTGGGTGAGGTCATACGAACTCTTTAGGGTACCTATTTCCTCGGACCACCCGATACCAGGTATCCCCAGTGTTTCTCAGTCTATACTAACTTACTGATTGTGAAAGTTTAACACAGTTGGTTATGCTTTCGGTGATCAGTGTATCACGACAAATTTTATTTGAATTAATGTTAACTCATTTTATTTTTAAGACAAAGAATAACATGGTCAGTGTGACGTTACCACGTACCGGTATGCACGGACCACCGACAGTATAACCTGTTGTGTCTACGTCCTACCTCGGTAGTTGTGTCCCTCAAGACAACCCGTCGGGACCTTCCCGGGGTAGTGCCTTCCACGCACGGGGGTGTAGAAACGAAACAAATCTAAGCTCTCAACTTTATTACCACTATTTATCAACTTTTAAACTCCTCCTCTCTAAATCGAAGCATAATCCTTTTAGAAGACTTGTCTTTGTCGACAAGTCTCCACGGAACATCCGTCACTCTGGGGGACAATGGTCCTCTTAAGTTGAGACCCACTTCACGAAACCAACAGAAAAGAAGAGACTTCCTAAAAGGTACGACACTTTCCATAAGAAATATTTTATATATATAAAAAAGACAAGATCGACGATTCGTAACGCGAAAGGAATGTACTAGTGTAAGTAGTAAAATTGTTAAGACGTTCAGTCCATTATAGTAGGTAGGGGAAGAATGTCTATTCTTTTGTCTTAGTCGGTCCATTCAACGGGTTCAAGACCATTCACGTTACCTAGTTACGTAAAACACCCCAGACTAGGGTTCCAAAAATATCTGAGGGAAATTAGAAAAAAAAATTTATCTAGAAATTTTTTATAAATAAATAAACCGGTACATCTCAGACGAAACACAGGACACCCTAGAAAACAACGTCACGTACCTAAGAGATCAACACGGCGCACCTGAATCAATGGGACACCGTACACCCCAGAATCGAGGGTTGGTCCCTATCTTGGGTACAGAGGACTTAACGTTCCGTGTAAGAATTGGTGGCCTGGTGGTCCCTCCAAGGACGACAAATTAGAACTTTGATCGTCTACGGGTGATTTATGAATGACGAACTAACTTGTTTGACGTGGTTTATATAATCAAGGACTCTTTGTTTGTTATAAGAACCCACCAAAAGTATTATACTGGGGTTGACTCACTTTTATTTAATACATATCTTGTTTCTTTGTGATCACTGTTTTATAATTACTGTTTATACTACTATATAATTACATTATCACTTATCAAGAACCATCCTAATCTCAAGTAAAAGGAAAAACTTTTTTATACTATGACGATAAATGAGTCGTTTCGTTTGAAATGAATTTTTCTCTTAAATCACTTGTGTATCTCAATATTAATTGACACACACGTACGGACGACAGTGAAGTAAACCCAGGTTGAGTGGAGTCAGGTACCCTAAGAGGTCCATTCTTATCACCTCACCCAACGACACGGGAAAAGGTTCCCTAGAAGGGGTGGGTCCCTAGCTTAGGCACAGAAGACCCCGAGAAACGTAACCGTCCGCCCAAGAAATGGTGATCGTGGTGGACCCTTCGGGGGGTCAATTGACACCGACCTCCTGTTTGGCGGAACTTGTATCGTCGAATCCGTCGTTCAACAAAGAGTACGAAGACTCCCACCCGACCCATCAAAGAACCGACCAGAGGGACCCGAGTGCAGACGTCGACGTAAGCCGTCCTCCACTTACTGTTAAAGGGTACCGAGAGTAAGTCTCGAGAACACGTGTTGGGTCGAGTTGTGGTACCTGAGGAAGACACGGAAGTCGAGACCCTCGGAACGAAGAACCACTCTGACCGTAGTCCTCTGGGAAACTTTCTCCTCTCACCCGTTATAGGTCTCATCCGACCCAAGGGCAGAATCCCGCAGGTCTGTCTCGGATACCCCAACCTACCCCGGAGGTCAATCCCCGGTGAGACGCAAACCTTCTGAACGAAACCAAGTTCGAGTGATGTCGTACCCACAGGTGACTCGAGTCTCGAAAGTCCCGGTGGACGACCAGTACTTTAATTATGGAATGTCAACGGTTGGTAAAACAGTTAAAAACGGGACTCGTAAACGTTTCGAGAATGAAACCGGGTTTCAAGGCCTCGACTACTGTATCCCTTAAAAGAATACCTCTAGTGGAGTGTTACTTTTGTTACGTACAAAGAAGTCACCGGAGGAAAAGACAGATAACAACGTCTTTATGGAATTCACACAACCGTCAGTACCGGAGAAGGTATAAAGTCTGGAAACCTAACACTTGAGTAAGTAGAACGGAACACCAACGTTTCACCGACGACGAAGGGAGACGTCCGAAGTGTAAACGAAAGGTCCGTCCCTCTTGCCACCTGCGTGGTTCCCCGTTTCTGTCACATAAGTAGTCTTTCCATGTTGAAAGAATTTCCGGAGTAGACCATCTGGAGAGTGACCGGTCGTAGTCTTCGTTCAGGAGACTGGGACGGTCGACGTTTCGCCGAGCCTCCTCTCCCAGGACCCATCCGACCGGGTGTTAACCGTACAGGGGGTATCAGTCAATGGAAGAGATCCACCAGATATAGGTAGATTGTCCGTGGGAGACGTGTGGTGACAGAGGGTTAGTGTTGATCTCTGTCTCGAGACAGACTATAATCCCTTCGAACACCCCGACGAGGTTCTCTCGGACGAAGATGGTAAACGAAGGGCCCGGGACGAAGACTGTTAATGGGAGTAACAGAAATTAACAGAGAATTTCTGTCTCCTGTAAAACCTATAGTAAGAAATGGACATCCGAAGGGAGAACCGAGTCGACTATCTCTTAGGCAAACGTTACACCCTCTGGACCGAAACTAGGGACCCAACCCTTCTACGGGACCTCTTCCCTTTCAGATGGGTGAGGTCATAAGACTGGACCTCTTAAGGGACCTGATATGTTCAGGTCCGCAAACGTTTCTCAACCTGTGTTGACTCACTGAAAGTGAATAAATGGGCGTCCGTGTTGTACCGAAACGTGAATCAAACACGAATTATACATAAACAACTAAAAATCTTTATTAACCTAAAGAAAGGAGAGAACAGACTTCTAGTAAGGTCCGACAAGGTCCCGACCGGTAACCCTTCTCCGTTGTCCTGTTGCCATCGACTTGTGTCCCTGTAAACGGAAAAGAAGTTGCACCGGTTCTGTCATCGTAACAGAACTACCTTTAGGGAAGGTATCCGTCTACGAGACACAAGTGTAGAGAGAGAGAGGTGGAGAGCGACCCAGAGACAACCGTCCACGTGGGTCTATATGAGTCATCGACTGAACCACTGTCTCACTTCATTTTTTGTTTTTTTGTGTTCGAGACGGCAAGTGGACTACGGGAGACGTAAGTGTCCCGACAAATTTATCGGTCCCAATAATCACACATAAACAGGGAAAGAGAGAGTAAGACGAATTAGTAACAGTCCTCCCAGTCTCTTACCAGACCTACAACTGTCTTCGGACCTTATTGATTGAATCCCGATTTGAAGATTGGTCCTAACCCTCCTCCCTGTCGACGAAGGGGTCCCACGAACACCTAGGATTACTTGGGAGTCGTTGGAATTCTCGACGGACCGTAACCACCCGGGGGCCGGCGAGACGACCCCGTCAAAACATGGTGTCTAACTAAACATACAAGAGTAACATTGGTAAGACTTCGGAGTTAAAGGCTCCAGAAGGTACCGTGTGATATTAAAGTCCTAACTGTTACTACGACTGTTCTCACTTTTCTTTTGTATAAATTCCTTTGTCCTTAAAGAGAGTTGGAAATAAAACTGTAAGTCGTCATCTACTACCTACAAAATTTAATGAAGACTATTCTTCGATAGTCATCCTCGATAAAACAAAGTGTCTATGGACCGTCCAGTTTTTGTATGAGTTTAACTTGTTTATAAGAGTTTAATTCATGCCTCTTATCCCTCCGGTTCATTGAGCACGACGGCTTTCTTTCCCTTAAGTTTCCTTGTGTCAATACGACGTCACTCGGTTTGACGTGTCCCTGTCTGTTGACCCCACCGGTTTCACTTTGGTCCGAGACCGACCAAATTAGCTCTTTCTCGACCTCTACGAATCCTCCTTCACCTCTGGGTCGTGCGTCCGACAGTCCTCTCGACCAACCGATCCGACGTACTTGTTCAGTAAAATTCCTGGGAAGTCAAAGTGAACGAAAAGACATCAGTGATTTAGAGAGACTCCGGAATCAAAGGGGTAAGCATTTTACACTACCATTATAGGAGCAGTTTCTCCCTTCCTCCACACGTCTACTGCGACGAAGTTGTTGACACTACGAGATGAAACCAATTCATGATAGACGAGATTATCATTTCCGTTAATTCACATGGAGAAAACGTTTGGTAAAAGTTCGATAATCTTCAATATGTAAAACATATATGTGTTATATGTCCATATACTATATACGTAATAAAATTTATTAACAGTGACATATGTGTAAATAACTCGTGGATGACACATGGTCCGTGACTCGAACCACGTCCTCTTCTTTTGGTCACTCCTTTTCAAGGGTATTACGAAGAAGCATCGTAGTACTGGGTACAACGGACAATGACAAGTATTTATTACAACTCTTGATACCTAAAAAATTTATGTTTCTTAAATCAAATAACAATATGAAATACATTTCATATGTTTCATAAGGATAATAACGACAGACGATCAGAGAACGTATCATTAAGTACGTATACCCTGGTTTCCAAGTTCACCATTTCCTTCTGTCAGAAAAACACTTAAGTGTCCCGTAAGTGTCCGTAGATCCTTCGTCTAGGATTTTACTTCTAAACTCACGTTCTACAAATATAACCTCTTACTTACACACTCGTGTACCTTTACTGGTCCCCAACCCCCCAATGGAGACACACACACACACACACACACACACACACACACACAAGGTCCATACAAACCCTTCCCCTTGAGATATCGGGACGTCTACCCCGAACCACCTGTGGAATATGTAAACCGAAAAATCGATAATTATTTAACTGGTATAAATATGTATAAATATGACTTTCACTTTCAGTGAGTCAGTACAGACTGAGAAACGCTGGGGTACCTGCTATGTCAGGTGCCTTAAGAGGTCCGGTCACCCATCGGCAAAGGAAGAGGTCCCCTAGAAGGGTTGGGTCCCTACCTTGGGTCTAGAGGACGTAACGTCCGTCTAAGAAATAGTTGACTCGGTGTTCCCGTATGGGGGAACGACTATTTCGACTTTGTGAGACCGACCTGTGATTGTACATTGACGTTTTATAAACCACCCAAAACTCATATTTTTTGGGATTACATCTTAGTCCTTATTTGGGACTAATACCATTGACTTGACTTGACTTCAGCGAGTCAGTACAAGCTGAGAAACGCTGGGGTATCTGACATCGGATGGTCCGAGGAGACGGGTACCCTAAGAGGTCCGTTATCATGACCTCACCTAACGGTAAAGGAAGAGGTCCCCTAGAGGGGTTGGGTCCCGAGCTTGGGCCCAGAGGGTGTAACATCTGTCTGCGAAATGGTAGACTCGGTGGTCCCCTCAGGACTAATACCATTCGCCTAGGGTAAACGGACTCTTACTGATTCTTAGTTCGTCCACTGGAGCGAACCCGGTCACTCTACACCCGTCCCGACCCACGAAACGTCCCTTTAAAAGGAAAGAGAATTTTTTCCTTTTTTAGAACAAATAATAACTTCCTTGTTTGTAACCTTCACTGGATAGAAAACACTGCACTCTAGTACATAAAAGAAATAACAACCTCGGTTCAACCCGAAAGACACTGAACTCTCGTAGGATTGTGTCTACACAAGAAACTCGTGGGTGTTACATAGTTCGTCTTACTCTTCGTACAAGCCTCGTAATGAAGTAAATTGAAGTGTGTAAACGAGATCTCCGTCTATAACAACAGATAACTACTCCTGGCATTCCAGGTACTTCCACTTCATTCAACAACTTCAGTGTCTTTTACTGGTTCGATCCTAAACTCGGACCTAAAAGGTTGAGATCTCGAACCTAAGACTTTAGTACCACCCTGAGAAGAGACTTACCTGTTTTTAGTAGTATCATCCTGTCTAAAGGAATAAATTTTGTAAACTTATTTCCCAGACTATGTATTTTGGTAGTATACTACTTAATTTTTCGTTGACCGGAGTAGTCCCTTTGAAAACGTTGTACATAAATGTGCTTACCTACTATCTGTTTCCCAATTCTCGGAATTATATCTTTGTCTAAAATGTTCATTTTATATAAACATTCTTAAAAGTTGTCTTTTTTCTTTTAACTTTTTTAAATATAAAATTACCCGTTTTTCTCTTTATGTAAACTGGTTACTTATTTTCTTTATTGGAATTAGTTTTCGTATTTCTTTGCCCCTGGTCACACATATATTTTAACCATCACTCTTTTCTCTTCACACGATTATCGATCACGATAATCAGTCCCTCGTCTCTTAAATCGTAAGAGTATTTGACGATATGTATTTTTAACCATAGAACTGCGAACAGAATTTACTTTTTTAAAAAGAAAAGTAAGTCACCAAAGTTGAAGATCCTTGAATGAGATTACTCTCTACACGGATTATGAAATACGAGTTTCTATACGTTTGGTGTTTATCTCATATTTTTAACCTATGTCAGATGTACAAGTTCCTAACTTCTCGTCTCATGTCGCACCGAACCACCCGACCAGGTAACACAGTGGGTCCTCACTAAGGTCTAGGGTGTCCCTCCCTCCGACAACCCCGACTTCGAGTCCGAGGTACCCAGGTAGTCAAAACGTAGGAGATCGGAAGTCTTATGTAGACACCAGGACTACAACAACGGAGGACCCTGTTCTTCAACGTGTCGAAGTCGAAGTATACAAAGTGTAGTCCTTTTGCTTCTCAGTCCCCGACACAAACGTAGTCCTCTTGTCACAAAGGGGTCGGTCGGGACCGACAGAGGGTAAAGGTGGGGTGTCCGGTCTTGACACGAACCGATTATAAAGTGGTAGGGAAAACAGGGTACTACCTGAGGACGGGTCTCCTTGGAGAAGACTCAAGACAAAATGACTTGATACATACACAAGGATCCCCTCGTGTGTGAAAGTAGTATCATTGAAATACCGTACCAGACTATGGATCATCCTTTACGGAAGGTGTAGTAAGGAATCCTCTTTAGTACAGAGGAGACCGTGAACTCACAAGTTCTCGGTAGAATTTCAAAGGGGGAAAGGAAAGTCTTATACTACCATTACCATGATTGAATCCCCAATTAAACCGGTTATAGTGTGTTATCTCACGAGAGTTTTATCAGTAACCTGGACAAGATTAAATGAATCACTTAGTGAACGAAGCCTAGTAACTGGATAAAGACAAAATGGTCAATATTTATCGTAAACTTGTTAGTGGAAACATATATTTAGAGCGTTTTTAGAGACTACTAAAAGGGTGATAGTTGCGGATGTACTATAAAGATTTTTCAACAGCCCAGTTTCACATACGGTTAAAAATTCCGAAAAACTATGTATAACAGCTTAAAGGGAGGTCTTTCCGAATTTGGTACTAATCAACGATCACCATTTCTCATGTGAACGGTTACGTCCTCTACGCCCAAGCTAGCGACCCAGCCCTTCTAGGGACCTCCTCCTCTACCGTTGGGAGAGGTCATAAGAACGGACCTCTTAGGGTACCTATCTCCTCGGACCGCCCGATGTCAGGTACCCCAGTGTGTCTCACCCTGTACTCGTACTCGTGTCATCCTAAATTTTACAAAGACGGTCGGACCATACAATAAAAGTAGAGTTAAATAACAATTACGTGACTTAGTGTGCACGAATGATATAAAATAACAGGAATAGTACATTTTAATCATAAAAACCCCCACTCTCCTACCGGAGTCTCCCTCCCCTATATACACATGAACATCAACTGAGTGGAGCAATGTGTCGTCTTTGGTTGTGTTGTACCATTTCGATAATAGGAGGGTGATTTTTATTTAAAATTTTAGTTAATGGAATTTTTTCGATCCTTTTTTTCTTAGACCTTTGAATTTCTTGTGGTGTTCTTTTTTAAACAAAAAAAAAAAACATTTCTCGAGAATGTCCTTTTTTTTTTTTTTTTTGTGCGTCTTTTCTTAGGACAGGGATAGAACAAACAGGTGACCTACAAATTATTAAGATCACTTAACTACTCTCTCTTCGGAACCTGAAACCTCCCAGGTATCGTTTCTGCGCGAGCCCTTCACTTCCCGATTCACAGCGTCCCGACTTACTCTACCTCTACCACTACCCCGTGACCCCAGGTCGGTGTAAGGATGTCCACCGCAAACGACTCGAGACCGACTAAAAGTTCCGGACTCTACGGGAGACTCCGACCTCGACACACAGTAGGGTTTCCTTATCTAAGTATGAACCTTAAGTCTACGGTACTACTCATGACAAATTTTCTGGAAAATCCCCGACTGATGGTGAAGACTGATAAGAGTCTTTTTTGTTAATGAGAATTGATACCATTTTACGTACCTTGTATTTTAAGTGGTAGATTGTAATTTGTAAAATATAAGTGTAACAACATATGGAGAGTGGGGGTGGGAGGAGACCTGGGAAAAGTAATAAGATGACACATCTTATTTCATGAGACATGGACCATTTGTTGTTTAGGGGTAAAGAGTGTAGGGGAGGTTCGGGACCGTAGGTAGTAAGATGAAAGACTGAAACTCAAACGGACAAAATCCATGGAATACAATCGTGTTAGTATGTCATAAACAGGAAAACATTACCCAAATAAAGTGAGTCGTCTTACAGGAGGTTCGTAGGGACGATGTCGGACACTGTCTCAAAGGGAGAAAAAAAAAAAAAATTCCGACTTATTATAAGAACAAATGAGAAGCTCAGGGGAAACCCCTGAGTCTCCGGAACATTCAACCACCTCTACTGACCCCACACGCACTGTGAGTTGGGGTCTGTCTTGAATACCCTTTAGAGTACCGGACTCCCAGCGTTGGACGGTTTGTCGTCGTAGTGTGAGACAACCTGGAAAGAGTGAGAAGAGGTGTGGACATGGAGAACCCAGGGGTTCCCTCTGGTCCCGAGGAGAGAGTTCAGTAGCCCTTCCTAACCACCCGACTCTCCACGGGAACCCACAGGGGACTTGGGAAAGTCTTCGGTTTGTACACCAAAAAGACATTTGTCCCGGAGACAGAAAAAACCCCCACCACCATTACGCCAAACAATGTCATGTCTCTACTATTTCTCTCCACGTTTCCCGTCGACATTTCCTTTTATAGATAATACTTCACCCTTAAGGAAAAGAAAAAATTTACATCTCTAACTCATGTAAAAAAAATTTAGGTGTATGTGGAGAAATCTATTTATTCGGGGGACTTTACCTTACCGGTAAGAGAGCGTTTAAGAATCAGGACTTTTCCCAAAATTTTTTTTATTCTCATAAAAAGGACGAAGGAGGAGGGTACTTCGACTTACTCAAATAAATAGGTCGAGAGTGGAATCCATACTTGAAATTTAATTTGTGAATGTCGTAATAGTTAATTACATTCTCTTTTGGTAGGTTGCTCCCCTCACTCGGCCGAGCTTTGGGGACCCCCCTCTTAACTTACGTCTATTTTCCCCAAGTTGTTGTACTAGAAGGACAGGACCTGAGGTCCCTCTAAAAGGAACTTGACCAAGTGCATCAGTTTTCGGCAGGTAAGAAAAGACTTCCTGCCACCTCTATTAAAATTAGTATTACCTCTGATATACGCACGTTCAGAAATCTTCCTACTTGTCTCTCTCAACCGCACCGCTTCCTAAACATCGACCGGCCGAAATCTCGGACGTAATTGTCCGTCTTAGATGGGAGTGGCTACGGGACCTACTGATTCTTTTCACTGCGCTCCGAGATACTCTCCGGTGCCTACAATTCGTACAATTGTAAAGGTAATACAGATTTTCGTCTTTTACCTTGTTTATTACGTCCAACCCAAAAGAGGGGGAGAGGAGATTACATACGGTCTTACAGTGTCCTTGAGTAACAGACGCTACTTATGTTTTTATACCCGTTAAGTCCGGTTTGTTACATTTGCGGACACTAAGGTATTTTCGTAGAGTGAGCGTAATTCAAGTAGACCGAACCAAAATGGGAATAAATAAGGAGGGGTCATTCCGACAAAGAACTGATCACACTAGAACTTTCAAATTCGACGCGGACCTTACCGAAGAGGAGAGGGAAGGCCGAAAGAACCACAGATATAAGATTTTAACTCTCTTACGCCTTACTTTATTTTAACTTGGCAGTATAAACAAAAAGAGCGGAGAAGAGAGTCCGGTTTACGACAGACCAAAACTGTGAGTGTAGGATTAGTAAAAGTGTCCTACGTCTCCGTCCCCAGTGTCGGCACTCGGACTTGTCACCAGGCAACCGAGAAACTGTGGTTCGTGAACGAACCTACGAGACGGCTACCGGGTCACGTCCCGTCTATGCGTCGGAATGAGTCAGGACTCGGAATCTTCCTCCGACCCACCAGAAAAGACAAAGGGTCCCAAGGACGAGAATCTCCTTTCCCAAAGTTCTACCTCAGTGAATCCTAAGTTCACTAAAACTTGAACTTGACTCTAAACGTC
This sequence comes from Capra ibex, assembly GCA_006410555.1. Lineage (NCBI taxonomy): Eukaryota > Metazoa > Chordata > Mammalia > Artiodactyla > Bovidae > Capra > Capra ibex. Next base: position 2,284,357 of record SJYO01048541.1, read on the forward strand.
AGACGACGTTCGTACCCACAATTCACCGCCGAGAGGGTTCCCAGTACCCCTACTCCCGTCCCCTGTCTCACTTTTCTCTCCTGTAGACTCGAACCCCCTCTGAACCAGTACAATGAAGGACGGGGAGAAATCTTAGCTCCTGTTAACCCATGCCTTTTTTTTAGTGTCTTTGGGAGGAGAGGAGACCAAGTACGTAGGGACCAGGGACCTCTGGTTTCAACCACGGTTAATCTACGAAGACCGAAATCTGTGTCATGGGTTCTAGAGTGTTTCCAGAAGAGAGACGGAGTCTCTTAGTTTTGGAAACCCGACTGGGTATGTATCTGGACGTCTTTTGACGTGCGAAAGTTGGGGTTTCTTGTTCGGTGGGAGAGACGTCTCGCAAGGGGACAAAGAGTGTCCGAAAGAAAAGTGTACCGACGAGGAAGGAAGAGAGCTGAGAAATTCGTTCGTCGTAGGTCCCGACAGGAGACGGAGGAGGGGAAAGAGAGACCCCTGTACCGCCACGAGTGTCTAAAGGACTCCGGAGTTTGAGTTCCCTCGTTCTACCCGACTTCCGACCTCCGGGTCACCCAAGGTCGTCCTTCGCTCGTCTCACCGTCCCCCCGCTCTAGATCCTTCCTCTCCCGCTGTGATTCCGTTCCTCAAGAGTCCGTCGGGTATTCTACGAAAAGATCTTCGGGTCGGAACGACATCGACGAGGGGACGGTTTCAGGAAGGACGAGGGACTTTGTGTCACTGTTCGAGAGTAGGGTTGTCGTTCTGGGGTCCCGGACCGGGGTCAGGGCCGAGACCCAAGGAGGAAGTGACGGAGGGTCTAGGCTGTACCTGTGAGAGTCGAAGGGAAGACGGTATTGAACCGGAAAAGGATAGTGGACACCGTAACTGGGCTCTTAGAAGAGGTAGGGGGTTCAGGTAGAGCTTGCGGTGGAGGGAGTCCCTGGTCAGGAAGGGGACCCCCTTTGTACCACAGGAGGACGGGGGAGTCGGACCCGTGGGGGTGGAGTCCGTAGTCCTACAGACGAAGTACCGAAAGGTTCGAGGGAGCTCCTACATCTTTGTAAGCCAGGAGTGGAAACATAGACGGTATAGTCACGGAGAGTCCGGACTTCCAGGAGCCGGGTGACAGACTTCAACGGTTTGACGTGGTGTCCGGCGCGTCTTCAATAGGTTTAGGAGTCGCAGCATCGGGTCGCGGGAAAGAGTTCTTCGAGGGTTGGAGCAACGACTTCTTTCCCTCGTACACGGACACTGGCTTAGGGTCGAGGCCGGTCAATAAAACGTCGGAGAGGGAGTGAAGACGTGTAAGCGAGACATTGCTCGAGGGGTCGGTTGGACTGAGTCCCCCAAAACCTTAGTCACGGAGTGTGAACCAAAACCTGGGTCGATAAAGGTCAGATTAAGGGGAAACTAAAGATTTGTCGGTTTAGGTTCTAGCTCAGGGAGGAAATCTGGTTCTACGAAGTGGTGACTTCTATGAGTTTTCGAGTACAAGGTTCGAAACTTTCCAAGACCTATTAAAGTCCTCACCTAAATTACATTCCAAAGGATTTACCTGACGAAACGTTCTCCTCTGGGAGAAACTCTATCCTACGAAGACCTTGTCGAAAAATCCCTACCTCCCGGACCTCTCGAATGGAGGTCTATCTACAATAGAATAGAAAGAAGTAAAGTAGGTACTCTCTTGGGTCTAGGTACAACCACTTTACTAAACGAATTCCAGAGTCTTCTAAAACCCTTCTTGGTGTGGGTATTTGGATCAAACTATTAAACCCCAGATCTCAAGTAGGAGGGACGGGCACAAATATTTATTAAAACATTTATTCTTAATAGAGTAGTCCTGGCTCAAGAGTGTGAGGTGGTTCGACACACCCCCCGGGTCCTCTCTCGAGGTGCACCCTTCCCCACCCCTCGGACGCGGTTCGACTGGCGGAGGAAATGGTCCACTTGACGGACGTGGGTTCAGGACTAGAGACCTCGACGAACCCCTGGGTTTCCTTCTGTCCACGTCTTCCACTTGAGTGTCCGAGTTAAGATAGATGGACGATCCAGTCGGTGCCGTTCCGTCTACCACACAGGACCCACGGTCTACGAACATCAAAATAATTCTAAAAACCCAGTGTAAATAATATTGAAAAATGTTGTGTTAAGTGAGAAAAATCACATATCAAGCCACTTACAGACTGATTACGTGTGTAATCAATACGTTGGTGGTGGTTTTAGTTCTGTGCCTCGTCAGGGTCAAGTCAAGTCTAGTCAAGTCAGTGAGTCAGTCTAGACTGAGAAACACTGGGATACTTAGTGTCGTACGGTCAGGAGGGACAGGTAGTGGTTAAGGGCCTCAAGTGAGTTTGAGTACAGATAACTCAACCACTACGGTAGGTTGGTAGAGTAGGAGACAGCAGGGGAAGAGGAGGACAGGGGTTAGGGAGGGTCGTAGTCCCAGAAAAGGTTACTCAGTTGAGAAGCGTACTCCACCGGTTTCATAACCTCAAAGTCGAAATCATAGTCAGGAAGGTCACTTGTGGGTCCTGACTAGAGGAAATCCTACCTGACCAACCTAGAGGAACGTCAGGCTCCCTGAGAGTTCTCAGAAGAGGTTGTGGTGTCAAGTTTTCGTAGTTAAGAAACCGCGAGTCGAAAGAAGTGTCAGGTTGAGAGTGTAGGTATGTACTGGTGACCTTTTTGGTATCGGAACTGATCTACCTGGAAACAACCGTCTCGAAAAGTTGTACGACAGATCCAACCAGTATTGAAAGGAAGGTTCCTCACAGAATTAAAGTACCGACGTTAGTGGTAGACGTCACTACCTCGTCAGGGTAGTGGGGGGTTTTAAGGGAGTACTGTTAAAGGTCACTTTGTGGTTGGTGGGGTCGGGGACCACTGGAGACTAGACGTCCACCGAAAAGGTCTTACAGTGTCTTTACCTTAGTATGACATGTCTCGGTCCTCTCAGAGAGTGAATCGGGGTCCGTACACTCTAAGTGAGTCCAACGACTCACGTACCGCTTGAACGAGAAAATTAACGACTTAGTAAAAGGTGCCACAGCAACCCAGTGTCAAACAAGGAGTAAGTGGACATCTTGTGAACCCAACAAGGGACCATTAATACTCATTTTTGATGTCACTTGTAAACACACACCCAAAAACACACTTGTATTAAAAAGTAAAGAGCGGCCATTTATGATTCTCCCTTTAGACCTAGCATACTATTCATAAACAAATTGTACTATTCTTTGACGGTTCGATAAACACTTACTTTAAGGTCAACAAAACCCAGGAGGGGTCGCGACACATATACACGTGTGAGTCAGTGCAGACTGAGAAACACTGGGGTACCTGACATCGGGTGGTCCGAGGAGACTGGTACCCTAAGAGGTCCGTTCTTATGACGTCAACCAACGATAAAGGAAGAGGTCCCCTAGAAGGATTGGGTCCCTACCTTGGGTTCATAGGACGAACCGTCCGCCAAAGAAATGGTAGACTCGGAGGTCCCTTCGGGAGTGGTCGTCATCCTCAATGTCTAAAATAATTGAAGTGCAGAACATTATATTCACATTACCCTAGAGTGGTACCCAAATCAGACGTAAAAAGAGTACTGATTACTACGACTCGGGGACAAAGCCTCCATAATAACTGACAAACGTATAGGACAAACCATTTACAGATAAGTTTAGATGAGGGGTAAATTTTTGGAACTCCACAAACAAAACTACGGTTAAGAAACCTTAAAAGTTCTCTTAGTCTATAACTCTTAAAAAATATACTTTAGAAAACTAAAAATTTCTATTCTGGCTCAAATTCTCTAAATGTCTCTAATACACCGTAGAGGGTCCATTGTCATGACCTAAAAGTTGAGGTTATTACAGGGACAGGGATATGGTCCCTTTACGGTTATCATTTCACTCCCCCACCCTGAAGGGACCACTAGGTCACCAATTCTGAAGTGGAAGGTTACGTCCCCCACCCCCAAACTAGGGACCATCCCCTCAATTCTAGGGTGTACGGAGAATCGGTTTTTTGGTTTTGTATCTTGTCTTTGTTACAACATTGTTTAATTTAATTCAGAAATTTATACCAGACGTATCCGGAAGGGACCACCACGTCACCTATTCTTTAGGTGGACGACTACGTTCCCTGTGACCAGGCTAGGGACGAGTCCTTCTAAGGCACACGGTACCTGGTTGATTCGGACGCGGGGTGTTACTGACACACGTACAAGTCCATGACTTCGGGTTCCTGGGATCCCGGGCACGAGACATCCTTCTCTGCGTTGGTGTTACTCCTCGGGTACTCGGCATTGAACACTTGACGGGGGTGAGTAGCTTAGATCTCTTTCGGACTTGCTTTCGTTACTTCTGGGTCGTCTCGGTTTTTATGTATTTATTCATTTTTACTAGGTGTATGTTTTTTTAGAATTTCTTTTACTCCCGTTATTTGACCCCTCTTTTGGGGTGACCACCGGGAGAAAACAATTAAAGGAAGTCCAGTATGATTCTTGAGGTTTGAGTGTACGACTCACCCACTGTGCAAGAAGGAGAATAGTCCTAAAAAATGGGTCATTACTCAGAGCCCTTACAGTGTGAGTTCGTCTGAGTTGAAGTATCTCTATCTGTCATCTCACCACTAATGGTCCCCGGCTCCCCTCCCCGGACCTCTCAATCGAACTACCCCGGTCTCGGAGTTCATACGTTCTACTTTTCTCGACGACGGTACCCACCACCCCTACCGACACATTGTTAAACTTTCACGAGTCATGGTAACTTGACGTGATTTTTACTAATTCTGCCATTTAAATACAAGACGCATAAAATGGTGTTAATTTTTTTTTATTGCATTCTATTGTTGTTGTTTTACTTTATCTGACACTTCCCCCCTTTACGACTACGAAAAGTACCAAAAGTGTGTTAAAGTATGTTATATATTTTACAGGAGATTCTGGTAGAGACACAGAAACGCCGAATTCCGTCTACTTGGGGTAGACCTCTGTCAAAGAAAACCCAAAAGACACCGGGAGCGGTCGCTGGGTTCAAAGAACTCTCGAAAATACGAGTACTGTAAAAACGTAACCTTGACCCCCACCCGTGTGTCGACACTACGCGAGAGTGGGAAGTCATTTACGTTCAGACGAGAGAACACTTACAGTCTCTTAAGGTGTATCTGCACCAACTTTTTATCTGCCACGGAATTCCTTCCCTCAGCTTTGTTTCGTGAACCTAGTGGATAAGTCACCCTTCCATCCGGGTTGCCACCGTTGTTACTAAAAGTACCTACACCCAGTTCCGACAACAGTCACCTTCGCAGTCTGAAGTGGTCCTGGGCTCCGGGCCCACCCCAGGGTCGGGGGTCGTAAGACTCCCGGGGCGGACTTTAGGTGAGAGAGTAATAGTCCCTTTGGTGCACCCAGAGACCAGCAGGAATTCTTAGTCACAAGTTCCAACGTTCCTACGAGACACTAACACTTCGGGAAAGTCCGGGTGGGACGGGTGCACTAGTACCCTAGTAGTGACCCGGAACGTACGAGTTCCACTTATCGGCGACAAGGAACGACCCTTCATAAGTATAGAAACCCTGGTTTCGGACAAAGAAAACAGACATTACTCCCATTCGGGTTTCAGTAGACCTACCTGGTAGAAAAAAAAAAAATTGAAAAATAAAATACAACCTCATCTCAACTAATTGTTATAACACAATCAAAGTCCACATGTCGTTTCACTAAGTCAATATGTATATGTACATAGATAAGAAAAAGTTTAAGAAAAGGGTAAATCCAGAAATGTATTATTACTCGTCTCAAGAGGCACGACATATCATCCAGGAACAACCAATGGGTAAAATTTATGTCATTACACATGTACAGTCAGAGTTTGAGGGTTAGATAGGGAAAGGGGGCCGGAAGAGGGGACCATTGGTATTTAAGTAAGAGATTCCGACACTCAGACAAAGACAAAACATTTCTTTAAGTAAACATAGTAAAGAAAAACCTAAGGAGTATATTCGTTATAGTATGCTATTCCGATCTGGTAGTATTTTCTCTCCTGGGAAGACTTGCAAAGGATCATTCCGAACCCTTCACTGGTCTCAGATTCGTAAATTTGAGATTCGGTTTGTTCGATTGTTCACTATTTCCGGGAGAGAGAGATGGGGGGAACGGGGTGGAACGACATAACCCCTTGAGAACGTTCTGGGCCCTACCCTAATTAGACGAACCCCACCCCATCCGGAAAGATGGAAATGTGAGAACCTCCGAGAACGGCATCCTATGGATAAGGAGTTTAAGTTAGTGAGGATACGTTGACTGCTTGAAAGACGATAAAAGTGTTTAGCGGATACGAATGAAACATAAAAAGTAATTATCTGAAATTAAAGAATAAGTGAAACGATATCGATCACCAAGAGTTTGACGCATAGACAGTGGACGTACAGAACAATTCTGTGTCTAAAGACTGTGGGGGAAGGGGGAGTGGGGGTCCCAAGACCTCTAACTTTTAAACGTAAAGATTGTTCAAGGGCCCACTACGACTCCGACACCCACACGAGTCCGTCCGGTACACACAGACACCCCACCCCCCGCCCCACGATGTACATCTGACGACAAGACTTGTTATCCTAGGACTTTTAGGGACTAACTTAAAAACCGTCAACTCGACGAAAAGATTTCGTGTAATTTTATTCCTATGTTGACGGTTCTTTTTGAAGAAGATCCTTCGACTCTTTACTAAAATACACGGGGACCTACAGGGACTACTTTACCATGTGTATGACCTAACCTAGGACTTACGAACGTCACCTTCTGGGTCACGACCCCACGGAACCTCTTCGAGACGAGAGAGATTCAGATCAAAGGAATAAACCATGTTTCCCTTTTTTTAGAGTCTGGGCAGGGGAAATTTAGGGTCTCTCTACCTAGATCAGGTTATGCCCCGAGCGTTTACTCCCACCTCTGTCAGTGATTTTATGGGTTCGGTTCATCCATTGTCCTACCTAACGTCTGGTCGGTAACGAAGTCTGGGATGTAACGAAGGTTTCCCGGTTTGAGACACGTCTCGACGTTTTCATATAAACCTTCTCCCCGAAGTATTACTTCTTTCGTCCTTTACACTCGACGACCCCTGACTCCATGTCCTTCCTGTCTCACACTCAACTACCGTAGGTCTTCCTCTTCAAATCTAAACTCAGTCAAGGCCGACCTTCAACCAGGGCCTTCGTCCTCACACTATGCAACACTGTGCATCCGGTACCCGAACACGTTCTCGGGTCTCCTACACCCGTCACACTCTGGTACCGACGATGTCTAACTCCTGTTATGTCACGTCCTTTCTGTCCCAGGGGGTCCCAGACTCTTGTCTGGGACGTCTGAGTCCGAGACGACTCTAAAGGTCGACTGACGTAGAGTGGAACGTAGAACAACCTGAGACTGGAGGAGAGGGGTGAGGCTCCGTAAAATCGGTGGCAGTCACAAATCTATTCAATAAAGGGGGACTCAAGTGACCTCGTTTTGTGACCGGACCTTGTCCGTGACGGGTCCGGGGACCAGACCCGACCTGTTGTGGGCTTCGCACCCATGGTCAGACCGAGAGACGAACCCGTCGCCCTTCCTGACGTTCCTGGACCCTCCCAGGACCCTTCCACACACCCAGACCGGTCCTGAGACCCCAGGGGCACAGAAGGGGAGAGGGGTAGTCTCACGGGGACACCGTTGTCCTCCGTACTAATTGAAGGTCGGCGACAAGTGGGGACCTACATAAACGACGTAGTGCAACACTGTAGACAAAAAGATTTTCTGTTCTAACGAGAGTGATTAGTAGTCCCTTTTTGGTCTTGATCAATAATAAAAGAACTAAAAAAAAAAGATCGGGATTTCACTTATAAATTTCGTACTCTTGTTTAAAATTGAAAGTTCTATAATACAATCATGACGAAAAGTCGATACGTGAGTTGGAACGTCAAAGGTTTGGTTTCAGTTCAGGTGACTGTAAAACGGAAAACAAGTAGCAAAAGTTAAAATTTGTATTTATTTTTTAGGTTCATCAGTGCACCTACTCTTCGAAACGAGAAAACGGAAAGATTCGTGACACGACTCTATCACTACCAAATAGATCTTAGATGACAACTCTATACTTATACACCATGGGGTCCACGACCTCCGACCTTACACGGAAGTCAGTACCACTCGAGGTCAGCGAGACTCGATTTGTTGAGGACACAGTCTTATCGACGGTGACTTGGATGCGCCCTGCTCCAGTTGTCACATTGGCTCTTAAGAGACCTAGTTGAAGACTCCTGTTACGTTACAAATAATCTCCTATTCATTATTTTTACACGGTTAATTCCCGAATGTCTCGAAAGCTCCCTTCAGTGAAGTCAGCTTAGGATGAGAAAAACTAGGATACCTGACATATCGGGTGGTTCGAAGAGACAGGTACGCTAAGAGGTCCGTTCTTATGACCTCACCCAACGGTATGGGAGGAGGTCTCCTAGAAAGGTTGGGTCCCTAGTTTGGGTGTAGAGAATACAGAGGACGTAACCGTCCGTAAAAGAAATAGAGATCACGGCGGACCCTTCGGGTCTTCGAATATCTGTAACAACGACAACAAGGAACAAATCAGTGAGTCAGGACAGACTGAGAAACGGTGGGATACCTAACGTCGTGCGGTCCGAAGGGACAGGAAGTAGTAGAGGACCTCAACGAGTTTGAGTACAGGTAACTCAGTCACTACGGTAGGTTTGTAGAGTAGGAGACAGTAGGGGAAGAGGAGGACGGAAGTCAGAACGGGTCGTAGTCCTAGAAAAAGTTATTCATCCGAGAAGAGTAGTCCACCGGTTTCATACCCTCGAAGACAAAGTCGTAGTCAGGAAGGTCACATATAAGTCCCAACTAAAGGAAATCCTACCCGACCAAACTAGAGGAACGACAGGTACCCTGAGTGTCCTCAGAAGATGTCGTAGTCTTAAACTTTCGTAGTTAAGAAACCGTGAGTCGGACGAAATACCAGGTTGAGAGTGTAGGTATGCACTGATGACCTTTTTGGTACCGGAACTGATCTGCCTGGAACCAACCGTTTCACTTCGGAGACAAAAAATTGTGTATCCATTAACTTTGAGTAGTCATCATTGTCAACAAACAAGTTATCTCTGAAAAACAACAGTCTCTCCTCAGTAGATAAGACCTACGACAAACCTCGACGACCCGGTACCACTACTACCTTTCGTGTCCCGGAAATCAGTCAGAGTCGCGAAACTTCAAAAGGGGTCTGCTCCGGGGGTCGGGACGGGAACCGTATGGTGACTGAGTCACTGCGTACCGACAACACACCTAGCTCAGTTGCCCGAAGTTCCATCGACATTAGACAAGAGATCTTCTGTCTCGGTAAGATCTACGAAGATTTTCTTAGACCTTCGTAAAGGAGTTCCCGACGGGTACTTGGTGTTTTAGGATGACAATCCTTCTATCTACGAGGATTTTTTTATTATAAACCCTTTGAACTAGATGGTCCATTGTTGTCAATAGTGGTTTGATGTCATTAAATAGTCACACTAATAACCGTCATCCTGTTGTCTTGTCTCAGGTCTTTGTCTTGGAGATTACATATCTTTGACCTCTATCCAGTCTAGAGACCCTTCTCATACCTAATAAGTTGATTACCACGATATGGATAACAAACAGGTATATTGTTGTTTTTTTTTTTTTTTTCTTTCTTCTTCTTCCTCCTCTTTCTTTTCTTTAAACTAGGGAAAGAGTCTTGGATGAGTTTGAANTTTTTTTTTTTTTTTTTTTCTTTCTTCTTCTTCCTCCTCTTTCTTTTCTTTAAACTAGGGAAAGAGTCTTGGATGAGTTTGAATTTTCACTTTTGTCAATTTTGTTTGTGAAAAGTTTCTTCAATCTCCCACAGATTGGAACCCCATCCATCCTAAGAGAATGTGTTGTGTTTTTATCAGGGTAGGGACCCTCTTTTCTAAATATCCACTTCTTTTAGTCCTCCTCTTCCCCTCCTCTTGTCCTGCTGTCTTCTACTCTACCGATCTACCGTAGTGACTGAGTTACCTGTACTCAAACCCATTTGACGCCCTCAACCACTACCTGTCCCTCCGGACCGCGCGACGTCAGGTACCCCAGTGTTTCTCAGTCTGTTCTGACTCACTGACTTGACTTAACTTGACTTGACTTTTAGTCCCTTTCTAAGAGATCCAGTGACATTAGTCACTTTACGTTATTCTACTGTAGAAGAATCTGCTGCTGTTCTATGGCAAGACATAAGGACCCTCGTCACTTCACTCAGACTGTACTTTACAACCACTTCTACACTAAACGACTCTTACTCAGCTTGTGACGAACCAGCCCAATATGTGACTATGTCGGTGAAACCATTTAGTAAACCGTGGTAGAAACTCTGTCCTTGAGACGTAAACGGGTCGTTAAGATGAGGGACATGTACGGGATTTCTTCGAGAACGTATGGTATGGTCCCCCGTCCGTACTCTTATAAGTAGTACCATAACAAGATAGAAATTCTTGTAAAAATAATCCTTTACACTGTGTGTCTGTTCACTTTGAACGTCCATTAGTGGTATGAAGTCATCTGTTGTAGTCTCTTGTAACAGTCGGGCGTCCTCTTGGACGTAAGTGGAAGGACTTTTCGTGAGGGGTCCATTGGTGAGTGGACTGAGGGCACATTAGTAAAGAACCGAAAATAAGTATCAAAGTAGTTGACTTATAATTAAAGACTTATACGTCAAAGAAAACGGACGAAAACTAGAGAGATATTTCTCTTGATGTGTAACATAATAAAACGTAAAAGAAATGAGTTATAATACGAGGACTCTAAGTAAGTATAATAACACAACGTCAATATCGAGTAAATAAAAATAACAAACGTACCATAGGATAACGTACTGACATAGAGTTAAATAAATGGGACATCAAACATCGGTGAACCTAACAAAGTCAAAAACCGATTATACTCGTAATATAATTTAACATAAAGAAACTAATGATCATCCCGCCCGTTGAACGTATACAGAAAACCGATAAACCTAAGGTAAGTACTTCACATATAAGTTCACTAAGTAAAAAGATACCCTAAAAGGTAGAAAAAATGACTACATCCGGAAGAAATACCTCAAACCCGAGACAGTCAACAAAAAAAAAAAAAAATACAAACCGACGTGACCCAAAAGCAGAGACGACCCGAAAGAAGACCAACGTCACTCGCCCCGACGAGAGATCAACACCACGTGTCCGACATCCCGTACGCCCGAAGTCCTCGACGCCGAGGGACTGAGACCTCGTGTCCGNTACTCGTAATATAATTTAACATAAAGAAACTAATGATCATCCCGCCCGTTGAACGTATACAGAAAACCGATAAACCTAAGGTAAGTACTTCACATATAAGTTCACTAAGTAAAAAGATACCCTAAAAGGTAGAAAAAATGACTACATCCGGAAGAAATACCTCAAACCCGAGACAGTCAACAAAAAAAAAAAAAAATACAAACCGACGCGACCCAAAAGTAGAGACGACCCGAAAGAAGACCAACGTCACTCGCCCCGACGAGAGATCAACACCACGTGTCCGACATCCCGTACGCCCGAAGTCCTCCTCGTGTCCGAGTCATCAACACCGGGTTCACGAAGCAACGAAGCTCCATACCCCTAGGAGGACCTGGTCCCTGACTTTGCCTCACAGGTCGTAGAGGACGTAACCGTCCGTGAAAGAAATGGCGACTCGATGGACCCTTTGCGTTTTATTTACAATGTGAAATAGTTTGTCAAAAAACGTAGATCCTTTATTGGTATTGTTAACAAAATAGGAAAATTACACTACTCAATGTAACTAAAATACTGTAATTTGGTTGAATCGTATGAACTCCAGTCAACTTAAATCATTACTCTTTAGAAGGACAAAATACAACGACCTAAGTCTAACGATTAAAAAAAAAAGGAAAACCTAAAGACGTAAATGAAAGTACACATTATAGCTAGACATTAAACAGAAGGAAGATGAGACTTGAAACCATAATTCAGACACAGTCGGAATATTCTACTCACCTTCATATATGGTAAAAGGTAAAAGGTCTTCTCTAAGATTTTTTGACCTCAACAAAGAGTAAATTCACAAAACGTCTTTCATGTGTACACGTTTGAGGACCGTGTCTTTTCCGGTAGGGGGTTTAATGTAATCTTAAATATGTTAACATTAATACATTTTCATTTTAATATATTAATATGTTTAAATGTTAGTATTTTAACGTTACTCTATGTTTAGTGTATTCACTGTCAAAGTACTTTTAATGTGTGATTTGATGTTTTAATGTAATATTTTGGAAACGGTTTCGTCTAGACCCTCAGTCGAACGGAGGTCACCCTGAGTCGGGACGACTACCTGACACGTCGGGACACGATCAGAAAACTGAAGACACTCGAGAGTCACAGGAATGGACAGTATAAACGACTGTCCATAGAGGACTTCTACAGTCCTCCCAATTTACTTTGTTGACATACATTTCGTCACTCGGGACTCGACCTATGTGTCCTCCACAGGTCATTTCTCATTACTAAAAATACTGGTATACGGGACCACCGAGTCTACCATTTCGCAGACAGATGTTACACCCTCTGGGTCCAAGCTCGGGACCCAACCCTTCTAAGGGACCTCTTCCTTTACCGTTAGGTGAGGTCCTGATAACGGACCTCTTAGGGTACCTGTCTCCTCGGACCATCCGATGTCAGATACCCCAGCGTTTCTCAGCCTGTGCTGACTCGCTGAAGTCAAGTCAAGTCAAGTACGATTATTAAGTTAATAGGTGGGTCCGTAAATACCTCGTGGGTAACCACCCGTTTGTACCCCGACCCAGGACCCCTATGTTACCCTCCGTTTTAACCTACGCTGTGGGACACATGGACCTTGTTCTCAAGTCTCGACAAGGGCACCCACGTACTGGACAGGGACGATGTCACTTTACTCCGGTTGTAGAGACCCTGGTGGAAAGTCGTAGAGAAACCACGGTCTACCCGTTCTCATTTGTCTTCGTCGATACAGACGAACCGTCGTTGAGCTGGGATTATAACTCGAGAAACCCCTGGTTGGTCCTCGGTGGAGGAAATCCCTGCCTTACTTCTGTCGAACGAAGAGAAATGGGTCCTAGGAGCCACCGTTAAAAAAAGTGTTCACGTCTTCCGGCACAGACAGCGGTAATGGGGACAGAGAGCGTTTCAGGGGAGGACGGCGATGACCCTAATGGTCCTTTGTCCCCGTCCCTTTGTCGTGGGTGACTTCGGGACCTCTGACCCTCGACTTGGGTCCGCTGGACTCCAGTAGAGGAGCGGAGTCCCGTAAAGAGGCAGCATCGACTCAAACACCCTAGCCATAGAGGAGCCGAGTACCTAAGGAGGGTAGGAGGACCTTCAGAAATGTGGTTACGGAGTAAAAAGACGGGAGACGTCGAGAAACCAGTGTGACACACCAAGTAAAATACCCTTTACCCCAAACCCTACCGTAGTGACTGAGCTACCTACACTTAGACTCACCTGAGGCCCTCAACCACTACCTGTCCCTCCGGGCCGCACGACGTTGAGTACCCCAGCGTTTCTCAGTCTGTGTTGACTCGCTGACTTGACTTGACTTGGACTACCCTCACTTCCTGAAGGGTCCACCGCGATCACCGTTTCTTGTGAGGACGGTTCCGTCCATCTACATTCTCTGTACCCAAGTTGAGGACTCAGCTCTTCTAGGGGACCTCCTCCCGTACCGTTGGGTGAGGTCATAAGAACGGACCTCTTAGGGTACCTGTCTCCTCGGACCGTCCAATGTCAGGTACCCCCATGTCTCAGCCTGTGCTGACTTCACTGAATCGTGCGTGAGTGCCTTCACTTTTTCGTCACCGCCTGAAATGACCACCAGGTCACCAACGTTTAAGTGGGCGGTTATGTCGCTTGTGCCCGAGCTAGGGACCAGATTCTTCTAGGGTGTACGACGTCTCGTTGATTCGGACACACGATGGTTGATGACTCGGACGTGAGATCTGGGACTTGTTCTCTCATCGAAGGTGAGCGACGTTGATCTCTTTCGAGCTCACGTCGTTGCTTCTGGGTCTCGTCGGTTTATATATATTTTTTATAATTTTTCTTTTCATTACCGATCTCTTGTCTAGAAGTTGACCGTTCTTTAGACACCTTTCAATTTGTTCAGTCCGACATTGAGTCTACTTAAACACAAACACACTCTCGACCCTGTCTCCAAGACTTTGAAATCGTACGTCTTAATAATGGACCTCCCTCAAAATTTTAGGTCTTGGACCTGAGGTCGAGTTTCCAAGTCTAAGACAACAGACCCCACCCCAGGGTCTACATTTTAAAGATTGTACCGGTTCAATTATACCGACCAGACAAGTAAAAACCAAGTACTTGTACTCTCCTCCTCTACCGAGAGTTTACACCGACGTAATCTCAGTCGACGACGACGATTCAGCGAATCAGGACAGGCTGAGACACGCTGGGGTATCTGCCGTCGGGTGGTCCGAGGAGGTAGGAACCCTAATAGGTCCGTTCTTGTAACCTCACCCAACGGTAAAGGAATAGGTTACGTACATTCACTTTTCACTTTCACTTCAACGAGTCAGCACAGGCCGAGAATCACTGGGGTACCTGACGTCGGATGGTCCGAGGAGGTGGGTAACCTAAAAGGTCCGTTCTCATGACCTCACCCAACGGTAATTTTTTTAGAGTCAGAAGACCGACGTAGAGTCTGGTTAATGTCGTATTGAAGATCGGAAGCCTTGGGCCGTAGTCACAAAAAAATACCGAAAGGCTACCAAATCACCCTTGGATCCACCTTTCGGGGACCAGGTCCTTGATTGACCCGCTACCGTTGGCTTCACGAGGCAGGAACGACACGAAGGGTCAGTGAGACCCCTCGAAGATTCTTTATGATCACGAGTAGGGGTGGGACCCCTTTGACTTAGTCGACCAGAGTTCACCCCGTCGTCGTAATTACAGTAAAAATAAAAAACAACAGCAAGTCAGTGAGTCGGCACAGGTTGAGAAACGTTGTGGTACTTGACACCGTGTGGTCCGAAGGAACAGGAAGCGGTAGAGGGTCTCGGACGAGTTTGAGTACAGGTACTCAACCACTACGGTAGGTTGGTAGAGTAGGTGATAGTAGGGGAAGAGGACGGAAGTCAGAAAGGGTCGTAGTCCCAGAAAAGATTACTCAACCCAGAAGTGTAGTCCACCGGTTTCATGAAAATAAAAAATTAAAAATAAAATAACGAATTGAGAAAACCGGTACGGAGCACCGAACGTTTTAAAATAAAGGGGGTGGTTCCTAGTCCGGGTCCAGGGGACGTCACCCTCGTACCTCAGCATTTGTGACCTGGTAGTCCCTTAAGGTCAACTACAGTAAAAAATTTTTGAGGAGTCTACTAAACTTACATTCCTGTCCCGACCTCTGGTGTTTATAGATTTTCTCACAAGAATTGACAGGACTTTACTTTAAATATCTGTCATATTGGATAAGTGTGTATGGTCATTCTTTTGATTTTACTACGAGAAAGACATTATATCTCTTCATTTTTCTATATTTTCCACGACAAGAATCAGTGAGTCATTAAAGACTGAGAAAAGTTGGGGTACCTGACATCGGGTGGTCCGAGGAGACAGGTACCCCTAACAGGTCCGTTTTTATAACCTCTCCCAACGGTACGGGAGGAGGTCCCCTAGCAGGGTTGGGTCCCTAGCTTGGGTACTGAGGACGTAGTGTTCGTTTAAGAAATGGGAGACTCGGTGGTCCCTTCGGGTTTAAATATATATATATAAACTAAATTACTTCACCAGCCACAAACAGGAGAGTCTTATACTGACTTTGTCGGGATTTAAGTCTGGTTCGGACGCAGGGAGTCAGAGGAGGTCGACGAACAAGGAGATCGGTGTCAAAAGGTGAACCCGTGTTTTGAGAACCAGTTAAGGGTTGTGTCGTTTCGTGGTTCTAAGTGGGTCATCGACCTAAGACGGATTGAGTCTTGTGTAATTGGTCCCTTCTTGGGGGAATATGCGGACACGGTCTGTCTAATCCCAGATCCCGGCCCCTTAATCTCTAACTACCAAGTGTGTGCACGTAAAGTCCGACTTAGAGTCAGTAAAGATTAGAGATCGGAAGGAGGTCAGTTTCCGGTCTTCAAGAGAGGTAATAGTGATATGTCAGGGTTGAAGAGTCCCAGGGGGATCTTACTTTCTTGCCTCAACGAGTGCCTATACACGGGTCCGTGGTCGAGAGACGCGACCCCGGCGCGGCGCGCACCTTGGGTGCCCCCACTTCGACACCAGGACCGTCTTTTTGCGGAGGGTCGAGGGGGGGCGGGGTTTGGGGCCGTCAGTTCCCTCACCTCCCTCCTCCGGAGCCCGACGTCCGGTTCGGATTGGGAGGAGCGTTCGAGTCCCAATCACGGGGAGGTTCGTTCACGTTCCCGGGAGGGACCTCTTTCCGTTTCCTGGGCGAAAGTGCCGGCCCCGGGGTCGCGGGGTAGGCGCTTTTTTGGACCCTGTGTAAAGCGCTAGAGATCACGAGAGATCACCGGCTCTCCGCAGTACAGCCCATGGGTCTCCACCTAAAAAAAAAAATAACAAAGGTTTGGATGTGTTCGCTTTAGTCCGGGGGGGNGACATCCTAAGGAGAGAGCGAATTTTTTTACTTTAATTAATTAAACAAAATTCACCTCCGATTAATGAAATGCTATAACACCACATCCTAAGGAGAATATCCTCTGCGGATATTCTCCTGATTCTCAGTATCTCTTTCTCTCATCCTCCCACCAACGGTCGCCGACTGCCTCCCCCTTTACCTCAATAAGAAATTACCCAAAGTCAAACTCTTCTTCTTTTCAAGACCTCCACCTACCCCCACTACCGACGTATTGTTACACCCACAGGAATTATGGTGACTTGACATACGAATTTTCACCATGTTCACTTAAAATACAATACATATAAAAGTGTGTGTGTGTGGGGTGTGTTTTCATTTTAAAGTCGGATACGTATCTCATTTTTCAACTACGACGGGACACAAAAACGGGGATACAACCTAAGACGATGGTGGGTCCCCTGTAAAGATGTGATTAATATAGGTAAATTTTCACTGTATATACATATCGTATACATAAAGAGATGAACATAGACCTTTACATCTGTATATCTTGTATATACCATATACACACGTACACTTTATCCACATATACAAATATTTTTATCTATAAAGCGAACAAAGATACATATAAAATATAAATACATAAAAAGTTCAATGTATATATATGTCGATATAGATATCGACATATACATGCACGTGTACACACTCTAAAGGACACCCTGTCAAAGGGTCTACGAAGGTTCAAGAGCAAGTTTAGCCTTTGAACTTTTACTTGACGATTTCGAACACTTTTGCTCGTTACAGTCTTTAGTCACGTAACCTCCTCGTGACACTCCCTCTCCCAACATTTGAGCCTTACCGTCTTTTTCCGTCCCGTCCCAGTCCCAACCGTTCGCCCCGGAGGAAACCCGGATATTGACGTAAGAAGTGGGACCTCGGAAATAAAAACCAGTACGACTCACCGTACACCCTAGAATCAAGAGGCTAGTCCCTACCTTGGACGTGGGGGACGTAACTTTCGTACCTCAGAACCTGTCAATTGTCCTCAGTACAGGGCATGAGCGGACCGAAGCATCGGAGCCGGGGACAGGGGAAGGACAGTACGGAAGTCGTTCGGGTCGGACCCACACCGTCGGGCCCTCGGGGAGACGTTCACGAGGGAGACAGAACACCCATGAAGGGTGAAGACGAACGTCGGACCCGGGAAAAGGGAGGAGGGAAAGGGGTAGATAGAAGTATTGGGGGCCTACGTGGGACCACAGACTACGTGTACACAAGAATGGTGACCACCTTTGTAGAGCGTCTGAGAAAAAAGTGAACTTTTAAGCTGGTAGTCTAGAGTCGTCTAGGGTTCACCAATTGTTCTGTTTTTATTGTACACATAACTGATGGAAAGAATAAAAGACATAAGAACGACGAGACCGTAAACCCCGGAACTAGAACCTCTCAGACGGAGAGGGTCCCGATCATTAAGGATCTCTCTTGTACGGGGCACTCGTATCCGGTCGGCCGGGACTCGGGTGTGGGGTCGATTGTGTGTGGGACGGGAACAAGGGACGGAATTTAGTCGCGTCCCGGTCCAGGACCCTTTGACCCCCGGTGGGGACATCGGACCTTGGAGGACTTTGATAAGTTTGAGAGGTTAGAATTCGAAGGAGTCCCACCACGGTCACCATTTCTTAGACGGACGGTTACGTCTACTTTCTCGACGCCGAAGTTAGGGACCCAACCCTTCTAGGGGACTTCCTCCCGTACCGTTGGATGAGGTCACGAGAACGGACCTCTTAGGGCACCTGTCTCCTCGGACCACCCGATGTCAGACACCCCAGCGTTTCTCAGCCTGTGCTGACTCGCTGACCCGTGTCGTGTCGTGTCCTTTACGGTCCTTCGGGCCACAAACGTAGAAAAGAGGATTCTTCTCGACCTTCACTCCCTTCTCTCTGATTCACCTTCGACCACAAGTGGGCCGAAGGACGACGGACCTTCCATGTGGTATCAGTCCTAAATAGAACCCAGTGTCTGTCAAAAGGATCCCCAATGACTCTTATATTAATAACGTCAAACTTTTGAAAGGGGTCGCTGGAGGAGTCCGTAGAACCTGGTACAGTAAGTGAGAGATACTGGAGGGAGACTTCACCGGCACAGGAGGAGAACGTCACGACCTCTTTGTCCGACTCACTTCAGGTACCGCCGTGGGTTTAAACTGGAGATCATCCTCCTGAGTCTTCGGTACCCACCAGGACCGAAGTGAACGAAAAAGTTGCCCTCCCGATCTCCGAGAACCAGTGGATCGCGGTACCACCGTCTAAGGTGTGTAGACTTAACGTCACTTACACTTTATCGTTCTATACGTACATAAATTATTTTACGATGAAAGTCGTGTTTCGAATTTTGTTACACTTTAGTGAGTATTTTAACGGTTCTTCTCGAATCCCCGTTACCACAAAGGGTTTCTCGAGGTGCAATCATGGAGGTACAACAGTCAACAGCCGAGGAGCAGATACACTGGGCTGAGAAAGAAAGTTCACCTCGGGTATGTTCCTGGGTCTGCGTCACTTTACCCAGGTCGTACACGTCGGGTCCCGTTTCACCCGGGAACTTTCCGTTCCATCGGAGTTCCAACTAAGGGTACAACCCTGGTCCCCGTGGAGGTACGACCCGGGTCCCGGGTATCAGAAGGAACTTAGTCGGTGTTGGACCGGGGGACCTATGTTTCTTTAGTGAGGACGGAATTTGAAAAGTGACCACCCGGGAGTCACCGACGGAACTACCTGTTATCTGAGACATTCCACCCGCACTAGTGACTTGGAAACAGGGACCCACCCCCCTGTAACCCAATCCCAAAGCTCTCGGAGACCAGTGTTACAAAGTACTTGACTGGTTATGTGTTGGTGGGAACCACGGACAAAGACAAATTTCTACTGAATAAATTATATACGGTTTAGGAATTGTAATTTGAGTACTGGTTGTCGTGGTAGTGAGCGCTGGTTTCCTTCTAATAGATTACACGTAAAAGAGACCTTCTGTACCGGGTCGGAAGGACACGAGACCTGAGTTCCATCGGGAAGTCGTCACACGAACCCCCGGGAAAATTTACGACTCGAGTGGGTGATTTTCGTGGCGTAAACTTCCGTCCACCGTGCTTGGTCTCGTGCCCTCCTGCGAACAAAGTCCTACTACGTACCCTTCCCCGGACTAACTGGAGTCGGCCCTTGTCCGTGAAACTCTCTGAAGGAAAAAGACGACAAGACTCTCTAAAGTTTATTACACTCACTCATCGGTTTATGCAGTCATTACTTCGTTCCATAAAACTACAGTAACGGTCAAACAGGTAAGGGGACCCAGGACCCAGAAGTTTCACTTTCGGGGGTCCCCGGTCTGTCCGGCACACTCCAGACCATTCTGAGTGTACCGGAACAGACGTCCCCCTGTACCGAGGGGGATGTAGATGAACAATAAGACCCTGACATTCGGGTCACACCCCCTCATCCCGAGGTGACAAAGACGAACCTCTCCCCGACCCCGAGGTCCGACTCTGGACTACAAATACACCCCGATCCAAACCCTTCCCGACTATTTCCAATACCCCCGATACGAGGGGTCCCGTAGGGAACCACGACCGGATCCATGAGATAAAACAGTCTCGAGAGTCAAAAAGTACTCTTTCGTCCTTTAGGTCTATAAATAGACTTTTGTAGTCTTAAAATTTTAGATGCGTTAATTAATTTTTGTCTTGTCTTTCGTAACGTGTTCGGTTTACCTCGCCCGCAGTAGACCCGTGGTCAGACGACACAAGGGTCCGCGCAACAGTGGCGCCTACATCCACTCTCCGACCGCTGTCCGGGTCCCGTAGATGGACGGGTAGGGCCGGACGCGTCACCCGACTCCAACGAACCTGGGTAGCTGGGATAGCCGTCTACGAAGACGAAACTTCTTCCTGACTGTGACCCCCTCCCACACTTAGACACAGACACGACCCTCGTCTCAACTCGACAACTTTCAATTTGGAAATGGAACTCACCCCATAGTGTCTCCAAACATGGGCAACTTAATTACTGAAAATGTGGACCGGGACGTACTTGGATCGGTCATCGTGACCGAACATGGTTATTACTCCTTTCGCACTGACAAGGTACCTCCACTTCCAAAGGGATCGTGAAAGTTCACATCGACCCCAGGGAGGTTACTCTCACATACACACACAAAAAGTAGAACAGGAGGACATATATTCGTAGGAGACCCCAATACTGGTACTTTTGTTTGCGGAAAAAAGAACAGGATTATTTTCGTGACATTACTTTCTATTCCTATTCCAATGTGGTACCGATGACACCGACAGTTGTTCGGAAAACTCTAAAAGAAAAAGACAACTTTAGCGATTACTTAACCTCAAAAGGTACCTAGAGCAGGTTCCACCGAAAAGTCTACACCCCCGTCTTTTATTCTCTCTCCGAAAAAAGGCACGTCTTACAACTTCCCGAAGCAAACCAGAACACCGACATCTGAGTCGGCCAGACCCCGGTCAGAACAATTAATGCTGTCCGCCTAGAAACCGGACTCCTTCTTTCGCTCCGAGGCCCCGCGAAGAGACAGTGACGAAGCCCTGGAAGTGATCACTACTCGGTGGGTAGACTTTCGGTATTACTAAGAGCTTGCCCGAAAATACACCTACTCCTTGTACTGGCCTCCGGAGCCCCTGTGGTCTCTCCTACGAGAAATACGTCGACCTCTACACTCGGCTCTCGTTTTCGCTAAAGTTTTGTCTTCGTGGTGACGAAAAAACTTGTAATATTTCATAGGAAGCTTACTTCTGTCACGGATGCGTACGTACTTTACAGGAGTCTGAAGTGTAAAAGTCTTTTATTGTTAGACCCGAAACATGAAAGAGACCTGGTCCCCACCTGGATCTGTAACATATATCCTCCCTGGAGTGCATAAGTTGGAACAATCACTCGATCTGTCTAGAACCGCCCCCCTCGGGGTCAGACAACTGAGGGTTCGAACACGAAGGTCTCCGGACCCTCTACCACCCAACTGGCACTCTTTCCCACCGGAGTCGAGAGGGGTGAAGACTCTGTCCGTCGCCCTCCCCAGTCCGCCTACCTCGCAGACTGTCCTTTGCTCACGAAGTCGGAGCACACATCACGGACAAGATTAGAGGGAAATTCTAAACGGAATTTAGTGCCCGTACACACACGAGTCAACCAGTCAACACAGGCTATGAAACTCCGGGGTACTTGACATCGGGCGGTCCGAGGAGACAGGTACCTTAAAAGGTCCGTTCTTATGACCTCACCCAACGGTAAAGGATGAAGTCCCCTAGAAGGGCTGGGTCTCTCACTTAGGTGCAGAGAACTCAGGGGACGTAACCGTCCGCCTGAAATGGTGATCGCGGTGGACCCTTCAGGGGGGTTTTAGTACCCGTACCAACGTTTAAATACCGGTCGTACTCTTTCTGGACGAGGAAGTACCTCAACATACTGCTCGGTGAAACCGAGGTAATGAACTACTTATTTTGGACCCACCCCTCTAAAGAAAGGGAAAAAGAGACGAAAGATATTTGAGAAGTCGGTCTAGGGAAATGGTTGGTTTAGAGAAGTGTGAAGGAACGCTTTAGACGAAAGAGAACGGAAACTGGTCAGACAAAGACAGCGACCCAGAGACGAGACGAACGAAACAGTGCACGACAGGACACACAAGGAGATCGGTATATGGATAGGGACAAAAGGGGGGTGGGGGGGGTGAAATTTATGTAGAGTCCTGAAAAGACCTCCAGGTCACCAATTCTTAAGTGGAAGGTTTCGTCCCCTGTGCTTAAGTGTCTTTTATTCGAACACCAGTGGTTTCCCTTTTCTCCCTCCCTATTCAATCCTTAAACCCTACTTTTCTATATGGCACGATCCGTATTTCATTTGTTGCTCCAGGATGTCCCTCGATATGAGTTATAGAACATTATTGGATATTCCCTTTTCTTAGTTTTTACTTATATTTACGGACTTAGTGAAACGATATGTGGACTTTGATTGTTGTAACATTTAGTTGAAATGAGGTTTTTTTTATTTTTTTTAGTGTGAGCTACGGAAGTCAGGGTGTTTTAGAGGAAGGTAGTGACGACAAGTAGAGGAACAAAAATTGGTCTGGAGGTCTACGAGACAGAGGGAAGGAATAGAGGAACTAGAGGACCGAAGGTGGACCGAGGAAGGACTGGGGAAGGAGGTAGCCACCGGTTGTTGGAGGTTCGGGGTTTCGGACTTCTACAAAAGGTCGGAGTGAAGGGGGTCGGGAGACACCCGAAGTTGTAGTCAGAGAAGGGAGAACCGGGGACACGGACTGGGGAGAGGGGACGTGGGACAGGAGGGACTGGACGTCCCGACAGGTGAGAGAACGTGAGGAAGGACAGGGGGACGGCGGTAGGAAAGACAGGACCCTCTAGTCGCAGAAGAGGAGGTCTTAATTTACCACCTCGACGAAACCCGAGTCGGACCTCGGGTGGACGGAAGAGTGTGGAGGAACGAGACATCGACTAGAGTGGGTGACCGGACTGAAGTGCCAGGTACACGTGTCCACGCCGAGAGTCCAGGTGTACGACCGACCGCAGAGAGGAGGTCGAGACCTAGGTTCATGGGTCGAGTCGTAGAGGAGAACCATACACGTCTTTGTGGATCAGAAGGACAAGTTTGGTTCGAGTCCCACACAGGAGGAACGGGACCCGGAGGAGGCCCCAGGGACATGTGTTTCCGTAATGGATTCCCGTAGTGGACAGCCTGGACTAGATGGAGGTTCGACAAGTAGTGTAGTTGATGCTAGAGTGCTACGCGAGGACAAAGAGAGACGACGGTTGCCCTCCGGGAGTGAGACGACTCGAGAAGACCGACAGGAGAGTGACACCTCAGGTGGGTCGTCGGGGAGCGGACCAGGACCCCGCAGGGACGGACCTGAGAAGTGACCTCTGGGAGGGGAAAGGCAATGACACCCCTTCAGGTCTCGGACTACGGGTGGGTGGGGAGGGTGGGTGGAGTGTGGTGAGGTAGGAGTGACCGGGAGAAACTTGAAAGAGTGGTGACTGGAGACAGGAGAGAGAGGGTAGTGGGACCCGGGGGACCGGGAGGAAGAAGTGAACGTGTAGAACGGGCACCTGTGAGGAGGGACTAGTTTAGACAGAGCATTCATGTGCCGGGAGAAGAAAGTCTGTGTGTCAGTGACAGGTGTAAGGGAACTCTACTTACATGAGGAGGAGTGCACTCGAAGTACTAATGTAGAAAAAGGAAAACACAATAGAGATCGTGGATCCCGTTACAGCTGTATTGTCTGTAAATACAGGAGAACGGAGAACACCACTCTCCTGTCGGTCCCTTTGAGTCGTGTCACTCCCGGAGGGTAACCGCCGTCTCTCTTTGCTCGAGTAGTGCTCTAGTACCAACTACACTACTTGTCGAACCTCTATCTAGTCCAGACTGTCCACTACGGGAATCCATTACTCTGTATTGGTTATAAACACCTGACTTGTGTACTTTAAAGTACGAAATATAAAAAGTAGTCATAAACACTACCTTACGTGAAGCACAGTTGGTTCCATAGTCTTAACCTCTTAATCATATCATCGAAGTCGAGTCTAATTTCTTTTTAAAACTATTTAGACCCTTAGATCGAGGAACCCATCCTTTTTTCCGGGTGAGTATAATGGAGTAAAAAAAAAAAAAAAAAAATTAAACCTCGGCCACCGGAATGTGAAGTCCCGAATGTCTCGTACCCGACCTCTGGTCCTTGGACTGGGGTCGAGACTCAATAAAGTCGAAACTTTCCCACTTACGAAGGAAAATAGAGTAATCGTCTTGTCCTGGTAGTGTGACGGGGACCTCAGAGGTCCTGAACACTCCTGCTCTATCATAAACACTTAGAGACGTTTTGTAATTTTATTACGACAACAAGTCAGTGAGTCAGCACCTACTGAGAAACTCTGAGGCACCTGACGTCGTGCAGTCCGAAGGGATAGGAGATGGTAGAGAGGGTTTCGAACGAGTTTGAGTACAGGTAACTTGACCACTACGGTAGGTTGCGGGAGTAGAAGACAACAGGGGAAGAGGAGGACGGAAGTTAGAAAGGGTCGTAGTCCTAGAAAAGGTCACTCAGCCGAGAAACGTAGTCCACCGGTTTCATAACCTCAAAGTCGAAGTCGACTTTTAGTGTAATGGGATGACCCTTTGGTCGCGATTACAAATCCTAGTCCTAAGGTCGTTTAAGAAGACAAGACGGTCGTGTTCTGTGGGAACCCACTAATGTCTCACCAACGAGACACCCAAGAGGACGAACCTACCTTACCTTCCGTGAATCACAATTGGTTCCATAGTCTGATTTAAGAGGCTGATTCTTAACTCTCGACCCGATTTAGGTTCACAGGACAACAATGTCAACAACGACGCTGGCGGACAGACATTCGAAATCGTAGGGAGTCGGAAGGCTCCAAATACCACCGTAACCGACGAGGAGAACAGGACGTCCTCCCACCGAACCAGGGAACCAGGGTGGACCCACCGTCGACGAACCACCTTTACACGGAGGTAGGATTCAGACGACCTTGGACCCCGGCCCAAGAGAGGTCGACGAGTGGTCCGCGAAGACCCTTGGCAGAAAGAGTAGAGGAACACCACCTTTGGAGTTGTCGACGAAGTACCCCCTCCAATTAATTACGTTAATTGTTGCTTACAGAATTAACGTCTACAAATCTCTCTGTGAAACGACAATAATAACAATAATAACAAAACACACGGTAAGCGACGTACGAACCTGCAGAGAAATAATTTCGTTTGTTTTGGTATTAATCCACGTCGGGTTAAGTTTGTCACCGTCGTCGGACCTCGTCCTTTGGTATTAAGTTCTTGTTCTCCGTAAGAGCTGTTTATAATACAACGGACGGGCCATTGACCAACACACGGTCTGACGACACTCGACGAATGGACGAGGGGATTTCGGACCGGTCTCTCCTTCTTGTCCTACTTCCCCTGTCCGACACTCCAGGGTTGGCCACCGATGGTGTCTCCTGCCCAGGAACTTATTTGGTTCCCTGTTCCACGTTCACCTTTCTTTCCATGGCTCCGGGTTCCGAACCCCCTACGACATAAGGTTTTTCGAAACCCTTAATGGGTCTTCGACTCCCAATTCTCTTTTCGGTTTCATCCGTCAAGTGACGTGATTCTACCACCAAAAACCTCCTAAGCTTCCTTCCTTCGTCTCTAGTCTGATCGTAAAGAGCCCCTTCGTTAACTGTCTTGTGTATGGGCCCGGGACTACCGTCTACCTCCGGAACTGGTACCAGAAACCAACACAAACGGTTATCGTGCCACCGATGTTTCACTTCGGGCACGCAGTCATACGATTACCGCCGGAGAAATTCACTTTAATTACGGGCCTAACACACTCCTCTCCCGGGAAGTAATACGGGACACTATACTTCTACACAACCTCTAAGAAGGGCCGGAGAGTCACTGTGAGAAGTATGTTTTAAATAGAAAATACCCAAACTTCGAGAAAGTCTATGTATAGTTTCTGGAAGGGTACGGAGGTGGTACGTATTATATAAGACGTTGTCGAACATTATTTAGTAGGAGGTAGAGACTGACCAACCGGCACTCGTTTGCACCGATGACCGACGTACCTTTCCTACGATCTAGGAGCGTGTATTGTGGAATGGAGAACACGATGGGGAAAGACACCAGGTAGAGAGGGTCCCTCGGGGGCTTCTACGTTCCTCGACCTTAGTGGGTCAATGAGAGAAGACGACGATTTAGGTGACAGACACGCCTACTATGTCTTCTACAACGACAACAACAAGGTAGCACGTCAGTACAGACTGAGAAACGTTGGGGTACCTGTCGTCGAACGGTCGGGAGGGACAGGAAGTGGTAAAGGTCCTCAAATAAGTCTGAGTACAGGTAACGTGACTACTACGGTAGATCGGTAGAGTAGGAGACTACGGGAGAAGAAGAACACGGGAGTTAGAAAGGGTCGTAGTCCAGAAAAGGTTCCTCAGTCGACAAGGGTAGTCTACTGGGTTTGAGGGACTTACACACCTACTGTGTCTTCTACATGGTACTACGATAAATTTCAAAGCTCTTAAGGGGGATGGAGGTAACAGACCGAAGGACGAAGGTCCTTATCTCCACCGCGTCTGTGAGTGAACCTGACCCTTTCCACCGGACCGTGACACCAACACAATGACTCAGGTCCGAACGAGACGAGTGGTGTGTTGTCCGGTCATTCAGTCCTCTGCTCCACAACTCCGTTTCATATCACTGAAATAACCTCTTCTACCGTCTGATCACAGAGTCTTTTTTACTAGAATAACCCTAGACCAACGGTCAAAGAAAAAAATTTTTTAAAATAAACAAAAAATTAACTTCTTATTAACGAAATGTCTTAAAACAATAAACGACAGTTTGGAGTCGTACTTAGTTGGTATCCACTTCTCCACCGTTCTTATGTATCTTCTTGATATGTTTTTTCTAGAAGTGCTGGGTCTATTAGTACTACCACACTAGTGAGTGGACCTCGGCCTATAGGACCTTACACTTCAGTTCACCCGGAATCCTTCGTAGTGATGTTTGTTTCGATCACCTCAACTACCTTAAGGTCGACTCGATAAAGTTTAGGATTTTCTACCCCGACAGTTTCACGACGTGAGTTATACGGTCGTTTAGACCTTTTGAGTCGTCACCGTTGTCCTGACCTTTTCCAGTCAAAATTAGGGTCAGGGTTTCTTTCCGTTACGGTTTCTTACGAGTTTGATAGTGTGTTAACGTGAGTAGAGTGTGCGATCATTTCATTACGAGTTTTAAGAGGTTCGGTCCGAAGTTGCCATGTGCTTGGCACTTACAGACCTACAAGTTCGACCAAAATCTTTTCCGTCTCCTTGGTCTCTAGTTTAACGGTTGTAGACGACCTAGTACCTTTTTCGTTCTCTCAAGGTCTTTTTGTAGATAAAGACGAAATAACTGATACGGTTTCGGAAACTGACACACCTAGTGTTATTTGACACCTTTTAAGAGTTTCTCTACCCTTATGGTCTGGTGCACTGCACGGAGAACTCTTTGGACATATGTCCAGTCCTTCGTTGTCAATCTTGACCTATACCTTGTCGTCTGACCAAGGTTTAACCCTTTCCTCATACAGTTCCGACATATAACAGTGGGACGAATAAATTGAAGATACGTCTCATGTAGTACTCTTTAGGACCCGACCTACTTCGTGTTCGACCTTAGTTCTAACGGTCCTCTTTATAGTTATTGGAGTCTATACGTCTACTATGGTGGGAATACAGTCTTTCACTTCTTGATTTCTCGGAGAACTACTTTCGCTTTCTCATCTCACTTTGTCAACCGAATTTTGAGTTGTAAGTCTTTTGCTTCTAGTACCTTAGACCAGGGTAGTGAGGTACCCTTTATCTGCTCCGTTGTCACCTTTGTCACAGTCTGAAATAAAAACCCCCCGAGGTTTTAGTGACGTCTACGACTGACGTCAGTACTTTAATTTTCTGTGAACGAGGAACCTTCTTTTCAATACTGGTTGGATCTGTCGTATGATTTTTCGTCTCTGTAATGAAACGGTTGTTTCCAGGTAGATCAGTTCCGATACCAAAAAGGTTACCAGTACATACCTACACTCTCAACCTGACACTTCTTCCGACTCGTGACTTCTTGACTACGAAAACTTGACACCACAACCTCTTCTGAGAACGCTCAACGAACCTGACGTTCCTCTAGGTTGGTTAGGTAGGATTTCCTTTAGTCAGGACTTACAAGTAACGTTCCTGACTACGACTTCGACTTTGAGGTTATGAAACCGGTGGACTACACTTCTTGACTGTAAACTTTTCTGGGACTACGACCCTTTCTAACTTCCGTCCTTCTCTTTCCCTACTGTCTCCTACTCTACCAACCTACCGTAGTGGCTGAGTTACCTGTACTCAAACTCATTTGAACCTGTCCTCAACCACTACCTCTCCCTCCGGACCGCACGACGTCGGGTACCCCAGTGTTTCTCAACCTGTGCTGACTCGCTGACTTGACTAACTTGACTTATGTATATAGGGGAGGGCAGACTTGGAGGGATGGTAGAGGGAGGGGTGGGGTGTGGAGATCCAACTATGTCTCGGGGACAAACTCAAAGGACTCGGTCAAAGAAAATATCTCGTCTCTTCCCTCCTCCACTCCTTCATTTCATTTTTCCACGATTTAGAATGTTTTCGAGGACCTTACCGGTCGGAGTCCCACCGCGGACAAGTCAGTGAGTCAGCACAGACTGAGAAACGCTGGGGTACCAGACGTCGGGTAGTCCGATGAGACAGGTGCTATAAGAGATCCGTTCTTATGACCTCACCCAACGATACAGGAGGAGGTCCCCTAGAAGGATTGGATCCCTACCTTGGGTTCAGAGGGCGTAACGTCCGCCTAAGAAATAGCGGACTCGGTGGTCCCTTCGAAGTCCCGTCCCCACCCAATTAAAGAAGAAAAACGTCGGTAAGTGTCCACCTGTGCCAGTCCTACAAAGAGACGTGTTTCCGTGAAACCAAATTGTAAACCTGTCTCCCCGTTCCAAGGGACTCCGTCTGGTAAGATATATCTATCATAGGAAAATCACTTCTTTTCGTTACCCTTCGTTTCCAAATTCATTTTCTTTGTCTAGGTTGAACATCAGTCTAAAACAAGAAGGGACATTGTCAACGTAGACTCGACTCGTGTCTCCCCGAGACATCGTAGAACAACTCTTCTCTTTGTTCTACCCTGTTTCCCTTCTGGGAGGTCTTACCACCGGAACCCTGACCCTTTCCACAGTGCGAGGAGGACCGACGGTGTGTCCCTGTCACGGGTCCAACCACCGAACCCCTTTCGGAGGTAGTGGTTCCAATAACTACAGTTTAGTTTCCCCAATCCAGTCACCCTAAGACATACACACGACGTCCAGTACTTCGTCTTCCCGTCCATAAAGTTTTCTTTGTCTTAAAACGAAAGACACCACAGTAAAGGTTCCCTGTTGTACATACCTCCCTTTAAGCGGAACACCACCTCTACCGACTCACAGTGATGGGGTGTAGTCAAAAGAAGGAGAAAGAATCCTTTTCTTGGGTTTAAATATCGACCTGTTTACTGTGGTGCCTCATTTCCACTGTGAAGGTTCGGAGGGAACGTCGATCTACACCGGGACCCTGGTTCAAAACCGAAAACTCATGTATCTTTACAGAATACCGTCGAAGACTCTTGATGAAATTCACCATCGATCACACACGAGAAACGTACAAAAAGGAAAGAGAAATAGGAAGGAAGACCGACCCTACTCCCTGTATGACCGACCTTGACCTCGTCGGTGAAACTTGGTACTCCACCTCTCACCTCTAGTAGGAACCACTTCGATGTTTTATCTTCCTCCACTCAAAGACTCTGAAGTACGAGACGACCCCTGAGGGGCTCAGAAGAGTTTTGGTCCGTCGACGACCTCCGAGAAGGATTGAGTAAGAAGGAAAGTAGGGAAGTAAGTGTCCGTCGTCTCTACGTAGTCCTGGACTCTGAGAGGGACGGAACAGGACGCGGGAGACAGAGATAGGAAGTGTCCGCGCAGGGGGTTATTTTGAGAACATATAGATTAGGACAGGACCCCAGTTGGAGGGTCTTCTGAGTCCGACTGTGTCCTACCTAGACCCTTCCTCACGCATCCCCTCCCGACACCCGTACCCTCTCTTCGTAGGATTGTCTTCCTTATAAACACGTTTCAAGGACACCAAGTTCTCTGGTTCCCTCAATCTCCCTGACTTTACTGTATTCCGGTCACACCGACCTTCCGTCTCTCGTCTGTCTCGTCCTCCATCCCTGTCCTCTTTTCTCGACCTCAGTCGAGAAGGGCCAAAAATAGGACTATTCTTACCTACGGCAATCTATTGAAATACGTACCCTACGACTCAGTCTGCACTCGTCCGAGACTACACCAGGGTCACTCTCCGCCACCACCGCACCTACCCTCTCCCACCGTCGGACCTTACTTCCTTCATCCACCTAGGTCTTTACTGTGTTCTCCGTTTCACGGATGATACACACCCCACGGCGAGACTCCTATGTAGTCATTTGTCACGAGTACAAACCTCCACACCCTCTTCCACAGAATTAATTTGGTGAAGTCCGTGTAGTCTATTAGTCATAGATGAGACACCTAGTTGTAGAGGTTCTGAACGACGGTGTACAATGATCCTAAAACGTCGATTTTACTTCAGGAAGGTCTACGACAAATTTGGGTGTAGACGAAAGTGCCGGACTTAGAGTCCCCTCGGCTCTTACCGAGGTCCATAGCCTCTGCATTACGAATCACCATTCCACTCATTTAGGGAGTGAGACGAAAGAGTAGACGGTTCTCGTATTGGTCAGAAAGTTATTACAGATTTATTAAAACCCCTCCCCCCCGAAATGACAGTGACCTCCGAGTTTCCACTCCACATATAAATGGTCTTTGAATTTTCGTTCTTGGAATATCTTTAATTTCAGGTAGACAGTCCAGACATCTTAGTCATCGAAGATTTAAACAGTCCTAAATCATTCACGACTTTTGAAACGAACTTAGGGCTGCCCAGTAGTTACGTGTGACTTGGTTGTCAATAGGAGATAGGAGTGAGGGAGTGACCGTAGACTAAATTGACTTCCTTCTTGATAATAACAGGGGTAAATTGTCTATTTCTTTGACTAAGAATCTTACGAATTTGTTTTAAGCCTTCAGGATGTTGATTTTTCGTTGTCTCCGTGAGAAACTTGGGGGAAGTTGAAGGTTTTGGTCACGAGAAATAACGAAAGAAAATTAGAGAATCTTCGACTTCTGAAGGTTAACCTTACAAAAATCTTAAGGGTCTCTTATTTCTTGTACGGATTATTTTCATCTAAACTTAAATTAAATATCATTAAAGTCAATGTCTAATAGAAGACTCACGATTCAGAGAAGTCGTACAGGTAGAGAAACCCTGGGCCACCTGACATCGGGCGGTCCGAGGAGACAGGTACCCTAAGAGGTCCGTTCTTACGACCTCGCCCAACGGTACCGGAGAAGGTCCCCTGGAAGGGTTGGGTCCCTATCTTGGACACAAAGAACAGAAGACGTAACTGTCCGTCCAAGGAATGGTATAATCTATAATTGTTTGTTTTTATGTAACACCCCTGTTGAGACCTGTCAAGGAGTCTGTAATGTTTTTACACAAAAACTAATCAAAATCTCTCCTTCTCAAATGGGTGTTATTGAAAATACCTAAAAACGACGTATCAAACTCATCGAGTTATTTATTTATACTAGTTTATGGGTGGGAGTGTTAGCTCTAGATCCTGAAAAGGTGGAGAGGGGGGTGGGGGTAACTTTTGAAGGGATAGGACGATATGTCAGTTGGAAAGGAACGGAGAGACCGGGGACGTTGAGAACTAGACGAAGGACAGTGATAACAAAACTGAAAGGATCTTAAAATATACGACGACTATTCAGCGAAGTCAGCACAAGTGGATAAACGTAGGGGTACCTGACATCGGGTGGTCCGAGGAAACAGGCACCCTAAGAGGTCCGTTCTTATGACTTTACCGAACGGTACGGGAGGAGGTCCCCTAGGAGGACTGGGTCCCTACCTCGAGTGTAGAGAATGTAGAGGACGCAACCGTCCACTCAAGAAATGGCGATCACGACGGAACCTTCGGGTAGTATATTATAATCCCAAAAACAAAAAAACTCAGACACAGACCAAAGAAAGTGAACCGTATCAGGAAAAGTCTACATACGTAAAACACCGTACATAATCGTCAAGGAAAGAAAGAGAATGACCTATCATAAAGTAACATACCTATAATAGACAATTACCTGTAAACCCGCCAAAGGATAAACTCCGAGAAAGGTTACTTCGACAATTAATCGTAAACGCACACGTAAAATACTCCTGTATTGAAAAGGAAAGAGAACGTATTGTTATATTTTAACCATCTAGTGTACCTTTAATGTACAAATTCAGCTAGTCTTTGACGGTTTCATAAAGGACGTCACCGACGTGGTAACGTTGAGGTGGTCGTTATGCACTCCCAGGGTCGACGAGGTTACGAGTGGTCACAAACCGAAGCAGTTAGAAAAAATAAGCTTGGTAAGATGGCCCCATATCATCGTGATTGTACGTAAACTCCTATGTTGGAAGAGTCTATGAGGCGTACAGTGGAAGTCGAAACGATTTCCACCAGTATCCATTCTCATAGACTACCCAGTTGAACTCCAGTGGGTCTAGACGTGATGAAATTAGACTCTCCCTTCAATGGGTCCAAAGGAGTCACCAGGTTCCCGTGTTTGAGTAAAAGGTTGGCACACTGTTACCCTTTCGCTGACCGGAGTAAAAAATATTTTGACTTCATATCAACTGAATCCCGAAGGGACCACCGAGTCTCCATTTTCTTAGGTAGACGTTTCGTCCTCTGGACCCAAACTAGGGACCCAGCCCTTCCAGGGGACCTCCTCCCGGACCGTTGGGTGAAGTCATAAGAACGGACCCTTCAGGGTACCTCTCTCCTCGGACCGGTCGATATCAGGCGTCCTTACTTTTTCTCAGCCTGTGATGAATCGTTGATTTGCCATATAATCAAAGTCCACATCTATTTGAAATCGCGAATGTGAAGTAAATTTCAATGACCTTTTTTATCCCGACGGGACCACCAGGTTGTAAATTCTGAGACCCGAAGGTGACGTCCCCCACACCCAAACTAGGGACCGTCGTCGGGTGTGGAGGGGGGCGGTTTCAATAACATTTTATACCCGATATAAGGGACACGACATGTAAGTAGGAAAACAGAATAAGTAAAATATGGACCATTGAACATGGAGACTTAAGGGAAGGGGACTGAACGGGGAGGGGAACCGGAGTCAAATAGCGGACACGTTACCTCTGTTTTAACTAGGACCTGTACTAATTCAAGTCTCAACGACCTGTGATCATCCGAATAAATATACCCCACTAGGAAACACCTGTTATTTTTGTGGTAATTTTAACTTTTACCGGGTTGTAAATGTATATACTACCTTCATTTCATAAAACTATGAAACACTCGTGTCTTACAGTGGTTTCACCTTAAAAGAAAGAAAAAGGCGCACGTGGAGGAGTGGAAAACGAACACAGGTATTACGGTCAGACCGGATGCTCCACTACAGATAGAGGATCCGCACGACTCTATCAATTTACTCTATTAGTTACTTTCGTGACTCCTGTCTTGGGTCATCTACCACCCGAAAGTTCTTTCTCATCCAATACAAACCTCTGCTTCGGTGGTAGGCTTACGACCCTCTCCACACAAATCCTTTTTTTGCTGTATCACTCTACTAATTCTTCGTGGTTTCTCTTTTCATTTTTTTTTTTTTTTTTTGGGTGAACTTGGGAGGTGGGGTGTGGGTTAGGGTGGCGGGAGGGACCTCCGTGGACGACAATGTCCACCACGTGTAAAATCTATGCACCTCCATACAGTCCAAAGTTCCACAGACTCCGTGTTTATCCGTTGATCGTGTCCCGGAGCAGAACGAGACCCTAAATAAATTGAGAACACAAACTAGTATCTATGTCAGATGTAGAAGGAAGGAGAGGCGAGAGGGGTGGAAAAGAGAAAGTGGAACTTTGTGGAACTTCTCGAAAGGCCCACGCTCACGTCCGGACTGGAGAAGGACAACCGGCGACGTCGGAGACCGTGTAATATCCACACGGTGCAAATCCGTTGACATCCCGTCGCTGGTATTTGGGAGGTGGAGGTCTGCTGGGAGGACCCAAATTTGGACCAAAGTGGTGACCTCACGTCGGAACGAATCGAAGGGAGTACACCATGTCCGGGCTGGAACGAGTCGAAGGGACTTGGGACCAGGAGAGGAACCACGGGACCAAGAAAGTAGATATTTTTCATACTCGAACACTTTACGTAGGTGAAGGTTCTTCAGGTTACTCCTCCCGTACCGTTGGGTGAAGTCGTAAGAACGGACCTTTTAGGGTACCTGTCTCCTCGGACCGGTCGATATATCAGGTGTCCTGACGTTTTCTCAACCTGTGATGAATCGTTGATTTGTAATATAATCAAAGTCGACATGTAGTTACCATCTCGAATATAAGGTAAATTTCAATGACTTTTTTTATCCCAAAGGGACCACCCGGTTGTAAATTCTGAGACCCGAAGGTGACGTCCCCCGCACCCAAAGTAGGAACCGTCGTCGTAGAGGGTGGCTTCAATAAATGTGTCGTCTATCGTAGACGGTACGAAGGGGACCCCGAACTGTACGTTTCCCTACGTCAAACTTAAGGTACCTTTGGAATGAACAAGAAATTTTTTTTAAAAGATCATCCACGTCAACTTTGGAACCGAAATTTTTAAAGATCCGTGTTCTTTAATATAAAATATCTCAAAGGATCTTTAAAGGGGACGTACTGGGTGACCCGGTGTCCGTCCGATAGTCAGTCAAGGTCACTAAGGGATAAAGTGGAACCGCACAGAAAATAGTCTTTAGTATACCTTTGAAAAATTAAATACCCGAAAATAACGTTAGGTGTTAAGTGGGACTCAGCAGATAATAATTCACAAGATCTCCAAGAATAACACGGAATAGTCCCTTAACATAGAGTTACGTTAAGTAGACCTCAGTAAGAAGTGTCTCTTTTAGAAAGTATAATGGAAAGAGAGTAGTATGATACTGCTGAGAACTTATGTAGTAATAAGGTGTTACTCGAATATTTAATAATAGTAATCCGTTAAAAAAAATATTAGACTAAAATATTTGACGAAAAAAAAATAATAGCAATCTCCCTTTGGTCATTTACGTAGACAGACAAAACTAGATGGCTCTATTATCATTATCTTTTTGGTTCTGTCCTGTAGAGTGACTCGATGTTTCTCTGACCCACACGTCACACACCTCTAACTTCGTAAGTACACGTGTATCGACGGAAGGTACTAGGGGAGAGT
The DNA here is from genome assembly GCA_006410555.1 of Capra ibex. Classification (NCBI taxonomy): domain Eukaryota; kingdom Metazoa; phylum Chordata; class Mammalia; order Artiodactyla; family Bovidae; genus Capra; species Capra ibex. The sequence goes on from SJYO01048541.1 coordinate 2,319,973, forward strand.
ACCCAGAGGTGACGGCGGGCATTACCATAGGATTAACCATTACGACTCAAGGACTTCACAGAAGTCGACCTAAGAAAAGAGAAGTGTCTTTCCTCTAAATTTTTCCGTTTTATTTTTAAACACCTGTTATAAAGAAAAAATTTTTATTAAAATACATAAAAACCGACACGACCCGAAAGGAGACGAGGAGAGATCGACACCACACGGCCGAAGAGCGACACCACCGAAGAGGACAGCACGTCGTACTTACGGTCCCGACCACCCGTAGTCATCAAAGGCGAGGGTCCGAGAACTCATATCCGAGTTATCGACACCACGTGATCGAATCAACGAGGTACTGTATTCCCTAGGAGGACCTGGTTCCTAACTTGGACATAGAGGACGTGACCGACCGTCTAAGAAATGGTGACCTCTTCTGAAGACTCTCAGGGAACCTGACGTTCCTCTAGGTGGGGCAGGTAGGATTTCCTCTAGTCAAGACTTATGAGTGACCTTCCTGACTACGATTTCGACTTTGAGGTCATGAAACCGGTGGACTACGTTTCTTGACTGAGTAAACTTTTCTGGGACTACGACCCTTTCTGACTTCCTCCCTCCCCTTCCCCTGATATCTTCTACTCTACCAACCTACCGTAGTGACTGAGTTACCTGTAATCAAACTCATTCGAGACCCTCAACGACTACCTGTCCCTCCGGACCGCACGACGTCAGGTACCCCAGTGTTTCTCAACCTGTACTGACTCGCCGATTTGACTTGATTCGGTGGTCCCCTTGGGAAAAAAAGAAAATAAAACAGTATCGTGTACCCTAGAATCGAGAGACTGGGATCAACTTACGAGTGGGAGAGGGGTCGGGACGTAACCTTCGACTCTCAGAATTTATGGTCCGACTACCCTTTCAGAAATTTTATAAAAATTTACGTCCTTTTTTGGGGTTCCACCTAATACATCTTATATACTAAGTCCTACACTTTACTATTAGGACAGACCAGACCCAGTGCCAGGGGTGGTGGAAGGAACAAGGACCTCTTACGTCTAGAAAGACCCCATAGCGTTTCATTTGGTCAATGTGTATAAGTGTATAGGTGAGAAGAAATGTCAGAAAAGGGTATATCCAGCAATGTCTGATGACTCATCTCAAGGGACACAATATGTCGTCCAGGAATAATCAATAGATAACATATATATAATCACACATATACAGCGAGGGTTATAGGATTGTAAGGAGGCGGAAAGGGGGATTATTGATATTTAAACGAAAGATGTAGACACTAAAATAAAGACAGAACATTCATTCAAACAAACATAGTAAAAAAACCTAACTGTTATATTCGTTATAGTACATAAACAGAAACTAAAGTGAGTCCTACTGTTACAGATCCAGGTTGGTACAGTGACGTTTACCGTAATAAAAAAAAAGAAAAAATACCGACTCATTATAAGGACTAAATTGTAAGATAGAGTCCGAGACCTTCGACACCTTTACACCCAATAAAAAAAAAAAAGAAGGAACCACACACAATGTAGAGTGAATCATTACCCGTACGTCCACTGTCTCTCCCCTTCCCGGAAAACCCTCCAGTCGATGAAAGAGGAAACTATGGTTTCCTTCCGGTGGACCTAACAGTGTCGAGTACCTAAATGTGCTTGGCATATAATCTTGAATCGGATTCAATGGTTCTTAAGATTATAATTTACCGAAAAGGAAGGTGATATAAAAAACTACCTTAAGTGATATACGAGATGGTTTTTTGACTTTTCCTTAATGTTGTGTTTGTCTGACTTTTAATGATTCCGAACACCTTATATCATGATATCGATATAATATGTATTTTATACCTCTTCCTTTACCGTTGGGTGAGGTCATAAGAACGGACCTTTTAGGGTACCTGTCTCCCCAGACCATCCAATGTCAGGTACCCCAGCGTTTCTCAGTCTGTGCTGACTCGCTGAAGTGAGCGAGTGAGTATGCATTTTCTATCCTTGTGACTTGTGGACTTATTCAGGTAATGTTCACTACCAAAACACCCTAGGATAAGACGTTTCGACATCGAACTGGAAACCCCGGGTAACCTCAGAGACGTCGAAGTACAATCTTACCTTTCTTACGATCCTATAGATTCTTCTACACACATACGTATAAAATTTGGAGTTAAACTGAAGGAAGGAAAGAGACATAGGTACCTTTTAACCAGGATTCTGGGAACGTCTGTGGTTTTAGGAGTCTACGAGCTCAGGAAATATTTTGACACCTCATGTCAGTCGGGAGTCTCACGTAAAAGGTGGGTACCAACCAACCAAAGGTCACAGGTGAACCCCCGTTTTAGTGGAGACCAATAAAACCCATAATCGACTTCAAGACGATTCCAATATCTAGAGAAAACCTTTCTTAGTAAGAGTACCATAGTTCAGAAGAGTTTGTGCTTACACAAAGTAGAGAGATGTACAAAGAGTTAGAGTAAAGTACAGAAAATTATTGTAAAAGATTAAAGGAAGTACTTCCACAAGTGCAGAAACTAATCTAAATAAGTATCCGAGAGACGTCACAGAAACGACAATAATGTTTTTAACACAGAAAAGGTTAAGATTAGAGATTGACCAACAACAACCAACTTTCCTCGTAAATAAAAAACTCACACACACAGGTGGTACGTAGACCCTTAGAATAAGTTAACAAAATTTAGAGTATCTGACAAACTTGTAGAAGATCTTATAAGATACTTCTATTAGTATAACATATGTTTATTGGTGTCACGTACGAACGCAGAAATTGAAGAAAAGGAGTGGAATGACGTGAACGATCCCGGAGGTCCTTTTACGACTTATCATAGTCCCTACCTCCCTGTGAAAATAAAATGTTCGGTTCTTTGTTATGAAACTGGAACAGGTTCCAGTAAGTTACTGAGTCTCGTCTCCGTTCAGTTCTAAGATTCCGAATACTTGAAGAGAAGGAAAATAAAAAAAGAACGAAGAAAACAAAACTCAATCAATCGTATTTTTGTGAAACGACAGTCTTGAGAAAACTAAAAACTGGATATTTTCGAATTTTCTTTCAATGTATATCAGAAGACACACCCACCTTGTGTTGTGTAGTCCTAGAATTATGACTGCGTACTTTGGACACAATAAGAAACTTATATTTTGAACAGTCGAGAAATTTCGAATATAGACACTCAAACGAAGGTGTAGAACAATCTCTCTCCAAAATCCTATTACACCCAGAATACTATTTTATAGATTCAAAATACCTAGTGTATTTTACTTCGTTCGTGATACGATCCAGGAAAATTTTCATACGAAAGTACTACAGAAAGCTTTTTACGAGACTCCACATATAATAATGGGAGTAAAATGCCTACTCCTTTGACTTGAACTTTTGTGATTCATTGAACGGGTTCCGGAGAATAAAGATTCAAATGTCTCGGACCTGAGTTTGGTTCCAACCTATAGTTTCGCATGATAGAATACCGACACATAGGACGAATGGTAGTCCGTTTGTGTACCCTTTAATTGTAGTCTACCTAAGGTTAAGGTAAACCTCCCAGATCCCTGATTGAGAAAAGTAACGAAATCTAGTATACTCGAGAAAAGTAACGCAATAGAATCTAATTCTTACGTACTTTTTATTTCGTTTACTTCAACAGAGAATCATAACGAAGGCGTATTTATACGTGTTTCGTCATCGTTTAAATGCAGTCATTTACAGGGGTTATACGACCCGTGTAATACGTAATATATAGAATAGACGTATTGTTGATACCCTCCTTTCAGAGCAATCCTAGTAAAATCCCTAATCCTTTACCCAAAGATCTCTGACTCATTGTCGATCCTTTCTCGTCTCAACCCAGTGCGGGACGATCTGTGATATCGGTTCACTGGTTCGACCGGACAGTCGAGTTTCGACACAAAACCAGTGTGAGTTAAGAGTCACCTTTTTTTACACGGAGTCGTCGACGTAAAATTCCGTAGTAAAGGTAGTACCACGTCCTGCACCTTGGTTTCTCTCTGAAGATATTTGTACTCATGTACAAGGGTCTGTTTCCTCCACTATAGAGACTGTTTCTCGGTAATAGGTCTTGTAGACGACCCGACAAAGAGGAACAAAATTTATTACGTGTCTCTCTAGACTAAGTCCACACGAGGACTCTTCGGCCGTCGAAGACGGCGCTAAAGACACTAGAGACCCACACTACTTACTCTCGATAGACAACTAGTACCTCATGTGGTGAATTAGTTCGTGAAACCGACGCCTAGTTTAAAAGATATAAAAATTGATATTAATATCGATATTGGTTGTGATGAATCGGACGAAATATTAAATGTATCACTAAGGTGTAAGTCGCAGAGTATTCGTAAATTAGAAGTTTTGTCGAGACGAGACGTCAGTAATTATAATAGGAACATTATTACACAAACTCTAACAGGTGTGCATAGCTGTCTCTCTCTGTCGGGTCTCTCCCTGTCGGGTCTCTGTAATAAGAAACCCTTCTCACTCGACAGTGAGACACCGAATTACACCACGACGAAACCCAATTAACGCAGGTCTTTCCTTCTACGACCTTATATATATATATATATATACACTATATATATATATATATATACACTCAATACCAATAGAGAACATCACTGTCTCAAAGTCTTTTGGAAGGAGTAAGTAAAGTACAGAAAAACATAAGGAAATTAAAAAAATTTAAATTAAAAATAAAACAATAACAACGACAAGTCAACGATTCAGTACAGGCTGAGAAACGCTGGGGTACCTGACGTCCGGGTCCGGCGGGACAGATAGTGGTTGAGGGCCTCGAATGAGTTTGAGTACAGGTAACTCAGTCACTACGGTAGGTTGGTAGAGTAGGAGACAGCAGGGGAAGAGGAGGATGGAGGTTAGAAAGGGTCGTAGTTCCAGAAAAGTTTACTCAGTCAAGAAGAGTAGTCCACCGGTTTCATAACCTCGAAGTCGAAGTTGCAGTTAGGAAGGTTACTTATAAGTCCTGACTAAAGGAAATCCTACCTGACCCACCTAGAGGAACGTCAGGTTCCCTGAGAGTTCTCAGAAGAGGGTGTGGTGTCAAGTTTCCGTAGTTAAAAAACCGTGAATCGGAAGAAATACCAGGTTGAGAGTGTAGGCATGTATTTCTCGAAACATAAGGAAATTAAAAAATTTTTGAATTAAAAATAAAATGTGTATATTTATAACCTAACCGGTTTTTCAAACAAACACAAAAAGGTATTATAGAATACCTTTTAGGGTCTGTTTGAAAACCGATTGGATTGTCAAGGAAATTTATGTGTAACATATATTCATGTTTTCATGTGTCCACATAACAAAATTTTTTAGTAAATCAAGGTATTTCGACTATTATTCTGTCATCATAAACTTGGGTAGTGAGGGGAGTGGAATAGTAACGATCCTCCGTTGCTGAAACTTGAGGAATCGACAAACCAGAAATAAGTATATAAAGTTTGATTTACAAAAATGAAGATAAAGAATGACAAGTCGAACTCTATAAGAGAGAACCGAAGGACGATGCTCTCTACTTCTAAATCTTAGGAACATGTGTACGGAGGATAGGGGGAAGGGATAGGTGACACCAGGTTATTGTCCACTCAATAGCGAACATATATTGAACACTATTTATAGTGTTCAATGTGTCATATAGTGGGTCTATAAGGAGTGAAATACATGTCTCAAAGGAAGGTCTCACCCATTATCAGAGAGGGAGAGAAAAAAAATCTTTAAACGATCAATAAAATTTAAATTATAATATAAATGAAAATAAATAAATAAACCGACACGGTCCAGAATCTAAGTCGTGTACCCTAGCAAATAGAAGGAACTTTGGACACTCTCGAAATGAGCGTCGAACACTTAGAAGCACTGTCGTACACTCTAGATCAAGAGAATGGTCCCTAACTTGGGTCCGGGGAACGTAACTCTCGAACCTCAGAGTCGGTGACCTGACGGTGTCTTCAGGGGGAAACGACCAACAAATTTTTTTTTAAATGATTAGTGATTAAGTAAATTTTTGCAAACGGTCTTCGGACACAGAAGAGTTCTATAAGTTTGTCAAGTCCTTGGGTAACAAATGGTAGAACTACTGTAACGAGGTCCTGTAGGTGTAGAAGAACAAGGTTCTCCCTCCCCGGAGTGGAGTCCGGCCGACTGTCGCCAGTATGACCCTCACGGAAATGGGTAGGAGACTCAGAGAGATGAAAAGAAGACCCTACCTCGGGTACAAAAGACCTAAGACGAAGAGTAAGAAAGAACTAAATGAAGAGGGGTAAAATCGCTTCGCAGAGAGTCCAACGGAAGATTTATTTATCACAGTTTTTTCTATTTACAAAGATTCCGAAGCTTCACACTTTTGTCGAAGTAAAATGGAGATGTGAACAACTATCAAACCGACTCATGTCTTTTAACAAACCTTTCTTATAAAAAGATCGAAACCATAACGGTAACCCTTCAAGTTTCTATAAAACTAAGGATCAGGAAATATATACTTTAAAATAAAAGAAACACCCTTTCAGTCCTAGAAGTAAATAATGGTTATGAGACTTTAACGGTTTATTCTCCGGAACCACACCGAGATAGGAGTATATAAATAAAATTCTAAAAAAATTTACATCTACTAAAAATTTCAGAAATAACTTAAACAATGTTATAACAAAGACAAAATCCAAAACCAGAAAGTCGACGTTCCGTACACCCTTAGAATCGAGGAGTGGTCCCTAGCTTGGACGTGGGGGACGTAACGTTCCACTTTAGGATTGGTGACCTGGCGGTCCCTTTAGGGACAAGAGTGTATAAAACTACCTGTAAACTACTGACGAAAGTCAAGACTCATTGAAATGACTCCGTAAATAAAAATTTACTATAAGAGGAAAGACAGAAAAACAAGACCTTAAGAATAATAACCAATAACCTGGAAGACCTGACTAGACTAAAATTTGTATAGAATTTTAAATTTAAGATATAGAAGATAAAAAATTTTTCTCTGAAAACATCGACAGGAAAATGTTGTCTCCGTAAGTAATACCTAAACACCAACAATTGGTTGTCGTCTTGCTGGTGCCGTTTTGCGCCAAGGAGTCTTCTGTACTGACCAAAGTAAAGCATCTCCCCTGAAACGTCAACTTTATGGACCATACGGGTGAGACTACCCTAAGGGTAAGTTAAGTAAGAAAGCAAGTTAGTTATTAAGTCGTTAACAAGACTGTGTAGGGTTCTTAGGTATGTCAAGACTTAATAAAAAGTAAGTAAAACGACCCTTAGTCACTCGGTAAAATTACACTTCTGAACCTAATTTAGGAAACCATTGAAAAGAAGAGAATAACGTACTGAAACTATTAAAAAAGATTTTGACAAAAACTCTAGTAAAGGACCTAACTAAGAGATACGTACTATGGTAGAGATGGTAGAGATACAAAAACCGACAACATATAAACGACACAAGAGAACCCTTACTAGAACCGTAATAGAGGGTTAAGTAAATGGTAAATTTTGGTCTTTTATGTAAAAAATAAAAGGTTCTTGAGAAAATAAATAAGATGAAAATTCCGTAAGATAAGGACAAAACACCTACCCGATATTAGAGTTTTAGTGAGACTCCTATGTTTAAACTTACGAAAAGACTTCAGAAGAAATCAAAGGACTTAATACAGGTAAAAGAGACCCCAGTAGAGAAAGGTGAACAAAACCACAAAGACAAGGTCATCGAACATCAAACATAAGAGGTATATAGATCACTAGGAAACAGTGACACTTAAAACTTCTTCCTCTTTTCCGTAACTAAAAAGATCCACGAACCACAAGAGAAACGTCGACAATTGTCACGCCTGACCTACCCCTCGAAAACTCCCCTCGTCTTGACTGACTCAGTCTCCGAAGTGAAATCCCCCTTCACCACCCCTACCTCAAAATCCCGACCCGTGGGAGTGTCCGGTCCTGTCTCTCCCACACCTATACCACGGTCATGGGTGAGATCAAACGAGGTAAATCTTCCTTTATGAAACTCAATAGGAAGGGGGAGAGGTCTTCGGTCTCATAACCGACGTACCGGACGGGAGAAAAACAAGTCTCACCCCACACCACCGTCCCTCGTTTACCAAAACACCAACCCCCTTGACTAAACTTGAGGAGGGAAATTCGTCAGGGCGAAAAGAGAACACGGGTAGAAACTCGGAGTACCAGGAAACCTCCAGAACGTCGTCGAGTCGAAGAAACTGAGGCAGGGTGGACCACGTAAAACTCGATACCAAAGGGATGTGTCCGACTGAGAAGTCGGACGAAGGTGGGTGAGTCAGGACTTCTAAGCCAAAACCTTTAGAGAATGACGTACCGTACATCGTAGAATCAAGGGACTGGTTCCTAACTTGGACACGGAAGACGTGACCCACGTCTCAGAATTGGTGGTCCCTTCAGGGTCTTCAGAAGTAGGAAACTAACAACCAAAGGACCGGTAATAGTGAACGAGAATTCTCTTACAGTAGGAAATAAGAAAGGGATAATAGAACTTCCTCAGAATTCACTCCTTCCTCTGTGTACTACGGGGTAAAGCTAGGTATTAAACGAGTAAAAACTTGTCAGATGAAACCGAATGAAAAGACTTTTTATTAAACACGAAGAAATCTGTCTACACGAAATTTATACACTACTAGTCCCTTCTCCGCACCCCCTTCCACACTCCCCGTGGACGACCACCGGCAGAACCGGAAAGTCAACAGGGTCCTTTAGCACGAGACAGGACTTGGTCGTGTAGGACTGTTCGTTCTGGTGGTCCTTTAGCACGAGACAGGACTTGGTCGTGTAGGACTGTTCGTTCTGGTTTCGGACGGGAACTAACCGTTGGAGGTGAGACCTTCCTTCAAGAGACGGGACGACGATGAATATGGACTGGGAACCCTCCAGAATGAACGATGGGGTCGATCGAATAATTCTTCGTAAGGAAAACCAACAAAACTACTCTTTTCGAGACGACTTACGGTAAAAAGGGTGTACCGAGACAAAGGTCCCGACAAGGTCGTCGGACCGAGTCACGTAGGCCGACCGTGTGACCCCACTACCCAGTATCGGGCCCCTCATCCCCCGTGGAGACACGTCCACCTAAAAGGTACCCCTCGGGGCGACCCTCGGGAGGGAGAGACGGGCCTCCTCTTCGACAGTTTCTGCGACTACGGTCCTGACTTTTTGGTCAGAACCGACAACAGGAGCGGAGAGTCGGGCGGGACCAAAGGTGGGTCGTGAGCTCAGAGAACTAGACACGGGCAAAGGTCGGCGAGACTCACCCCAGTGGTTAATCTCGGTCTTTGTTTTCCCAAAGGACGCGGGTGCACCAGGGGTCGGGACGCGAAGGACGACAGACACACACGTCGCGCCAAAGGCGGAGAGGACTGGCCGGGGAAGGCGAGAGGCACACGCAGGACGAGCCAGAAGTAATAGAGGGAACCGAAACGAAAGGAGAAGGAGGAAGGGGGGGACCTCGGTGGGTCTTGCTCCCTCGGGGGAAAGGACAGGGGAGCCCCGGGGAGTCGTAGAGACGTATCTGGGCAGTGGACACCCTGGGGCCCCGTACCGTGCGTCGGTGAGTCCGGGTGTTTCCTCGGGAGTCTCGGCGCCGGGCCGGACCCGACCCGCGGTCGTGCGGCGCCTCTCCCCGGGCCGGAGCGTCCCCCTCACTCTCGGCGGGGCCGAGCGACACCCCAGACCCCGGTCAGTGAACTGGAGACGAGTCGAGGAGCAGGAGGTCTCCTTCAGTCCTACCGCCGGTCTCCTGCGGCCACCTTAGCGGTTACTCTCGGCCTCGTACCCCTGGGTCAGGGTGACGGGACGTCGGCCGACCAACCTACCCCCGGACACGTGTCAAGAACGTGTGTGTGTGTGTGTGTTTACACGCATGTGTGTAAGTACGGGGGTATATGTGCGTGAGTATCTGTGTGTGTGTGTTCACGTGTCCGTGAGTGTGTGTTCACATGGCTGACTGTCTGTATCTACACGTGAGTCTGTGCAGGCCCAGGTGTGTCAGTGTGCTTGTGTAAATGTGTGTCTGTACGTGTCTGTGTGTGTTTATGGACGAGTAGCGTGTCCCTCCTGTGTGTAGTTACCCACAAACACTTACCCTAAGGGTCACTTTATATTTGTTTTACAGTTGTAGAGTATTTCTCTCACGTTTCGTTATCCCCACGTGGGGACCATAAAGGAGGTGAGAAAACAAAGTGAAAGCCAGTTGTTAGTGTCGGACCCCCACGAACAGGAACCCGACCGTGTCGACCCCTCTACCGTCTCGTCGGTCGTTCCAGGGTCCGGAGTTCGCCACAAGTCACCTAAACCTGTTAGGTTGTTCGGTGACCGATACTCTACATTACTCAATTGTCCGAGACCCTCTCTCAGTGACCTACCAGTAGGACGGTCTTTCCTCTTAGCCCCTTCCGACGTACCTCCGTCTCCGAGAACCAAATGAGTCTCTCTCGTCTCATACACGATAAATCGACCTAAACCGAAGCCTTGGTGTCTGGTGTCGAGACTGAGGTCTTTACGGACACCGAACGTACCGTCCTCACTTCTCTCAGGGTGGGTCTGGTGTGTAGGCACTAGTTTGTTTACCGTGACGACCGAATTTGGTAATTCGAACAAACAACAACAAAGAAATTTGATAGTAGCCAAATGAATAAAAATAACTCTGATTAAAATCTCACTAAAATCCAAGTGTCGTTGTACCCCGTCTTCCATGTTTCTAAAGGGACGGGGGTGCGTACATCGGGGAAGGAGCGGTGGTTCTCATGATGTGAACTACGTAAAATTTACTGTACAGTAGTGAGTTTCAGTGAAATGCAATCCCGAGAGAGAACCACAAAATGTAAGTCACCCAAACCTGTTTACCTATTACTGTACACAGATGGTCAGGTGGTAAAATCACCACGACAAAAAAGGAAATATTAAAATAAAATAAAATAAAAACCGACATGACCGAGAAGTGACGATGTGTCCGAAAGAAGATCAACACAACTGACCCCCGATGAGAGATCTACGCCACGTGGTCCAAGCGTAACGAACGCGAAGAGAACAACGTTTCGTGTCCGAGATCCGTACACCCGGAGTCATCAACACCGAGGACCCGAGATCTCGTGTCCGAGATGTCCGCACTGTGTCCCCGAACCAACCAAAACCTCGGGACCGAAATCCTATACTGTCGTGAGTCTCAAACGGGCGTCGGCACTTCGGCTCCCCAATTCTCTCACCAAAGTCTCGGTCCCGGGGACCGAAGTCTAGAAAATCAGGGATCGGTTCACTAGGGTCCTTGACATAAATTGGAGAGTCACAATCGGAGAAACTCATATTTGTCAGTATTATTTTACTCTCACAACACTCCCAATTTAATCAATCATGCTACTTTGAAACCTTACTTCGAACCATGTTATTTTATAGATACATTTATAATAAATAATGATAATTGTCATTTCTAATAAAAAAGATCTTCTCAGAGGTCCCCACTCAACGAATCAAAAGTAATTTTAAAACGGTCGGGTTCACGGATGGGTGTCCACTAACCCAATTCTTCCACACCACATACATATGTTACCTTATAATGAGTCGATATCCTTTCTTACTTTATGACGGGAAACGCACCTACCTGGATCTCTTATAATACGAATCACTTTATTCAGTCTGTCTCTATTCAGTCTCTTTCTGTTTATGATATATTATAGTGAATAGACACCTTAGACTTTTTATTATGTCTATTTACATGTACGTTTTATCTTTGTTTGAGAGTCCGTATCTTTTGTTTCAACACCAATGGTTTCCCTTCCCTCCTCTTCCCTCCCTGTTTAGCCCCCATACCCTAATTGTGGATCTCTGGTGACGCGTATTTTCTCTCTTCGTTATTTCTAAATGACGTGTCGTGTCCCTTAATGTGGGGTATAGGACATTATTGGATATTACCTTATATTAAACGTTTTTTACCTTAGTGACCCGACATACACATGGACTTTGATTGTGTCATAACATTTAGTTGGTATCAAGTTATTTTTTATTTAATTTTTATCTAAAAAAAGTTTTCACTTTTTTTTTTCTAGTTGAGTCACAAACACCAGAGGTTGCCAACCTCGAGGTCACGGGGTTTCGGGGAAGGACACAAAGACTAGGAACTATTCATCTCACTACCCGTCCAGTCTTCCTCGTCGCTCACCCTACAGCAGATGTCTACCTCTACGACTCCGGCCGGGACCCGACCAGGGTGGTCCGTCCACCGTCTCCGCCTCGGGTCCCGGAAGTGAGAACTGTGGAGTCGACCACCTTCCTTCTCTTCCTCCGCCACCAATCTCCTGTTACCCTAACCTAGAATAGGTTTCTGACTGAAGAAGGTGAAATCTTTACCCGTTGTCTCGACCCCAGACAAGATACCTTAGGACCCAACGGCAGGTCCATCGTCCTGTCTGTCCGAAGAGAGACGACCATCTCGGTGGTGGCACCCTTCGGGAAACCCGCTTTTGTCTGTCCGAAGGGGTCACTCGTGTGTGCGGGCCCACTGTCTCTCCTCCTACTCCTACTCCGGGGACCTGACTTTACTCGGGGACTTCCCGTCCCTCGACAGAAGGGGTCCCCTCCCTTTATGGGGAAAGAGAAGAAGTTATAACTGGGTGTCCTCCCCTTTTTCCGTAGAATTATGAAAAAGTCACCTATTACTTCGTCAAATAAATTATAATAAACCTATTGTTCCGAGGTGTACTTGTCCTAAGCTTACAGTCAACAGAATCCCCTTTTTTCTAAATAACCAACCATTTATAACTCTTTCTTTTCGACTATTTCTTGTCGAAGTCGACGTCGAAGACGGACCTCGTCCTCTTGTCCGGACACAACATAAAACCCCGGGACCCTTCCGTTTTTTAACACTTACAGAAAGAAACAACCACCCACATTTTCACCTCTGGCGATGTTTATTAAAGAATAAAGACAAGCGTATCTAAATTTTAATACATCAAAGGGATGGAACAATTCATAATTTCGCAAGAACAAATTCCTTTTCCGTGAATTTATTACTTCGAATACATAGAACAAAAGTCTGTAGTTATAGACCGAAACTCACCGTGTTTCCCTAGTTCCTTACATCTAAGTCTCGAGGGGCCCTGCGGACCGTTAAGATTAAGCTGAGGTCTGACGTTTACCCGTGTTTTGACAACTTTGAAAACAACGGCTCTTCCGACCCACTCGTGCACCACAACCCTTTAACATAAAAGAAGAAGCTCAAGAAGACAAAGGCTTATAAATTAGGATGACAAGAGGAGAAAGCACTTCCAGAGAAATCATTTCCTAGAGAAAGGACCACGAAGTCCGTTGTGTCTGCGACCTAAGTCTTTTGTGGTCTGACCCAACGGCGGAAGGCGTCCCGGACTGCACCCCTTTCGGACGGTAGACCACCAGTCACCCTATGAGTCGTGGAGCTAAGACAGGTCCTCAACCATTCCCTCCGAACGTTCAACGCAAAGGGGTCCTGTCCACCCCGCAGAAATATTTAGAAGGTCTGTCACCGACCATTCAAAGTCACTTGGAAGACACACAGGTGACAGTAAGGGACTTATCCGTGTGCTACGGAAGACACGCTGTTCCTCCTGTTTCCACCCCTTCTGGGTTAGAGTGTCACTGTTATTTCTTGGTTCCGTGTAAATGGTTTACGGAGAACTCACGGACCGTGCCTCGGTCCTTTCCTCGCGCACTCGACACAGATTCCAGTAGCTACAGTCTCAACTACCCGTCTCCAACACTCTCGACCGAACAGGAGCGGACCGTCCTACAAGTCAACCTGGAAGTCTACTTCAGTCCGTTTCAGGTCCCTCAAGACTAAATAGAAAAGTTTTATAACCCAACTGGTACAAAACCAGTTATGATCCAGAAGGAGTCGGAAATTTTTGTAAAAAGAAAAGGGTGCCGAAAAATAAAACCTTTTTCTCAGAAACTTTTTAAAGTTATTATTCATATGCCTCGGGAACATTTAAAAGGTGGATAATGTTTGGGGGGTTGACAATTGTAAAACTGCGTATAAACAAAAGTAGTTCGAGAACAACCTCAACACTTCGAACCGGGACTTTATGAAGTCACCCAGAGAGAATTATTACTCCTTTACAAGAATGTATTCGTAAGATACTCGTAGTGTGAACCCTTTTAAATGTCAGAAGATTACATTTCAGGTGTAGTTCACTAACTTATGAATTATCTAAAAACAAAACTGGGTGTCACCTTAATTCCTACTGTCTACCGCAAAGGAAAATAGACGAAAGTAGATCTTGTGAAGAAACCAGAAAAAATACCAGAAAGTGTCGTAACTGCAAAACTTCTCAAAATATCCTATAAAGAGTTAGACCTAAATAGACTACCGAAGAAGGCCTAATCAACATCGTATTGATAAAAACCGTCCGTAGAATGGTTCTACTGTGCCGAAGGAAGAGCCTCGTGACACGACCCCCTTGCACTAAGTGCGGACAACCAGGCCAATGACAACTACACCTGGAAAACTAGTACACCAACTCCTTCCCAAATGGTCATCTCTGGTCGGACAGACAGGACGATGGACCTACCGTTGGGTCCTGAGGTGTCTTGTCTAGGATCGAGATAACGGGTAAAGATTTCACCTTCCTCAGTCAGAAACCTATTTTTAAGGTCAGGGTGACAGGAGATTTGGTGACGGAGGAAGAGAAGGAAGGTTAAAGTAACCTTTTTACGGGTAGTGGGAAACATTAATTATTTACTGGTTGACTCACTGTGAAACTCTAACTTATAAGACAAAGAACCCGAAGGGACCACTGAATCTACCATCTCTTAGGCGGACGTTACGTCCTCTGACCCCAACCTAGGGACGCAGTCCTTCCAGGGGACCTTTTCCCGTACCGTTGGGTGAGGTCATAAGAACGGACCTCTTAAGGTACCTCGGACCGTCCGATGTCAGAGACCATAACGTTTCTCAACCTGTGTTGACTCTCTGATGGCGTTAGACAAAGAGTCGTAAGAGAACGGGTCGACAAAGTCCTAGGTAATTACTAGGAGTAGTCTTGGTTAATTTCAAACGACCGACATGTCACTACAGAGTAAAAGATAACAAAGAAGATGAAAGACAAAAATTCACCAGTGACAAGACATTTCTTTTCGAAAGGGAGGGTAGAGGGGGGAGAAAGTCATAGTCATCCCTGAGTGCCCAAGAAAAGCCTAAGTCATACAAAGACGTCAATGGACAAAACTATTGGTCTAGTAGGGTCTACACCGTTTACCGTAAGGAAGGACCGACCTGGGGGTAGGGACCCATACAAGAATGAAACACCGTGTTCCACGAAGTCCAAGTGAAACCAGAAAGGAACGGAGGTCGGATCTTAGTCGGTAAAGAGGTTTGGGTGGGTAGAAACCGACAAATAAATTAGAGAGAATGATAACAATAAAAGACACTAATACCAAAGTCACACAGACGGGAGACTACGAGAGAACGTTGTGGATGGTAGAATGAACCCAAAGAGAATGGAACCTGCACCCCATAGAGAAGTCCCGACGAGGTCGTTTCCCGTCGGTGACGAGGAATGGAACCTACTCTCCATCGAGGAGTGCCGGCGGGGAGGACTGGAACCTGCACCTCATCGAGGAGACCCGGGAGGACACGGGCGTGTCGGCGACGAGGGACCTGCACCCCGACGAGAAGAGCCGGCGGAGGGGACTGGAGACCACACCCCATCGAGGAGAACCGGCGGCGGGGACTGGAACCCACACGTCATCGAGCAGAGCCGACGGTTGGTCAGGTAGGATTTCCTCTAGTCAGGACCCACAAGTAACCTTCCTGACTACGACTTCCACTTTGAGGTCATGAAACCGGTGGAGTACACTTCACAACTGAGTAACCTTTTCTGGGACTACGACCCTCCATAACCCCCGTCCTCTTCTTCCCCTGCTGTCTCCTACTCTACCGACCTACCGTAGTAACTACTGAGCCACCTCACACGACACTAAGTACCGCAGCGTTTCTCAGTCTACGTTGACTCGCTGACTTGACTTGACTTGACAATAAAATTTTAAATATATGTCATGGCAACGGAACAAACCACGTGTCAAAAACCTAAAAAGTCGTGTGTATATAGTAGTTTGAAGGTGAAATTAGTTTTATATCTTATCAAGGTGGTGGGGGTCTTTGGGGAATCCGAAGTAGAGACACCAGTTTGTTAGGGGTGTAGGGACTTTTGGTGACTTGTCAAGTTGTAGAAAGTTTGAAACGGAAAGACCTTATAATGTATTTACCTTAGAATGTCATACGTCGGTCCCACAGAGCGAGTTATGCTACGGAAACACTGGGTGGGTGTAGTTATCAATAAGGAGTAATCACGGTTGATGATTCACATGGTAACACACCTACGTCGAACAAATAGTAAGTGGACGGCTTCCCGTGAACCTGAACAAAGGTCAATAACAACTATTATTTATCTCGACTGTATTTGTAAGAAACCACACACATACTCCTTTTTAAAAGTAAAGAGAACCTATCTATGGATTCAAGTCAAGTCAAATCAGTGAGTCAACACAGGCTGAGAAACGCTGGGGTACTTGGCGTCGTGTGGTCCGGAACGACAGGTAGTGGTTGAGGACCTCAGGTGGGTTTGAGTGTGGGTAACTCAGCCACTACGGTAGGAGACAGTAGGGGAAGAGGAGGACGGGAGTTAGAAAGGGTCGTAGTCCCAGAAAAGTTCACTCAGTCGAGAAGTGTAGTCCATCGGTTTCATAACCTCAAAGTCGAAGTTGTAGTCAGGAAGGATTCTCACTGAACAATTTGATTTAGTATATTATTCAAATACAAATTGGACTTTTTTTTTAGGACGGTTAGCAAAAGGTGTCACCCACACGGTAAAACGTAAAGGTGGTCACTGCACACTGTCAAGACCACAAGATGTCAGAACGGTGGTGAACCAAAATGATCGAAAAGAAAAATTTCTTTGGTAAGGTCATGTATCTCACAATGCGTAGAGGAAGTTAGAGACAATCACAATATCCACTTAATTTTTCAAGTTAGAGTCATATACAACTTCACTTCACTTTCCGCGAGTCAGCACAGACTGAGAAACGCCGGAGTACCTGATATGTCAGGTACCTTAAGAGGTCCGGTCTTGTAACCTCAACATCGGAAAGGGAAGAGGTCCCCTAGAAGGGTTGGGTCCCTATCTTAGGTCCGAGGACGTAACGTGCACCTAAGAAATGGTCGACTCGGTGTTCCCTTCGGGGTCATATACAACTCACAATTGTTATGATATAAATCATAATTGTAACATTTTTAATTATTCCTCTTTTGAGTGATTTCTCCTCAGTCCTCCGGTCTTCCTCTTCGAGAATTCGTGAATGGTAAGTCACCTTTATGTTTCAGGTTGTTCTCGTCTGATGGATAGAAGAGGTCGTCCTTTCCTGTGATGAGACGATACCGGTAGTCTTCCTTCTAAAAGAGGAACGGTCCGTTGTCCAACCGGTCACTCTCTGACAGTGCTGAGTCGGTTACTTTTAGGTGATATGGAACTCGAGAGTCAAAGGAAGTCACCTGAAAAGTAAATATTATGAGGGAGGGTCCACGGGAAAGAGGAAATATTTTCTCAAAAGAGAGGAACCGAAATGGTCTGAACGTACACCGAGGGTGTCAACACACAGAGGTTAACGTAAAAAACGACGAAGTCTTATTTGAGTAAAACGACTATTTGTATTGACTGACAAATTAACAAAATCCAATCAATCAATGAATCAGTGAATCAGCACAGGCTGAGAAACACTGGGGCACCTGACATCGGGCGGTTCGAGGAGGCAGGTACCTTAAGAGGTCCGTTCTTATGACCTCACCCAACGGTAAGTGAAGAGGTCCCCCCAAAAGGACTGGGTCCTTAACTTGGACTCAGAGGACGAAACGTCCGTCTAAGAAATGACAGACTCGGTGGGATAAATCCAACAATGTCCCATAATTTATTTCATGGACCAGGATGTGTCATCCAGGAATAACTAATAGATAATATATATCATCACATATAGAAGATTGTGGTATGAGGATGAAATAAGGAGAGGAGGGAGAGGAAGGGGAAACCATTAGTATTCAAACAAAAGATATAGACACTCAGACAAAGACAGAACATTTATTTTAGAAAACATGGTCAAAAATCTACGGTACATATTCACTATAGTATACTATAAATAGAGGGAGACTGAAGGAAGTGAATCATACTATTAGAGATCCAGGTAGGTACAACGACGTTCACCGTAATAAAACAAGAAAAAATACTGATTATAAGGTAACATGTATACATATGACGTAGAGGAAATAGGTAAGTAGACGACTACCTGTGAATCCAACGTAGAAACAAAACACATAACATTTATCATAGCGATACTAGTGACCCCATATGGAAAAACTTAATTACAAAGATAAAAAAGATGTATGTATGGGCCCCGTCTTAACGACCTAGGATACCATCAAGAAATAAAAAAACTGAAAAACTCCTATAAGGTAGGACAAAAGTTGTTACCGACGTGGTTAAAAGTAAGGGTGGGTGTCACATCCTCCCAAGAGAAAAGAGGTGTGGGAACGATCGTATTTTACCGAACTAAACATTTGACTCTCTCTTCTCCTGACTGTCCACACAAACCGGACCTCCACAGGACAGAAAACCGACGGAACAGGACACAGACCTAAACGACCCACGGAGACACTGGGGAAGGGGTCGAGAGGGACCGAAAGACCCCTCCACATTAACGACCGGGTAAGGGTAAGAAACTAATTTCCTTCCCCTTCGTCTCCACTTACCTTTTCGTTTTTGGTGATCTCCACCATCCTCTAGTCTCATACCCCAGTACAAAGATGTGCCGAGCATTTCAAAGGTGGTCCTTAATAATGTGAGTCAAACAAAGTCGAGTTCTTTTTGTTATCGGAGCCGTCCCGAGTCCTTGGTACGACAAGTGTCTTCTACGACTATCTTCTTGGACCGAGAGTTCCTCCGAGGTCAGAGTGTCTCTACTCAACCCTTCCTCACTTTCACACTTTCACTTTTTCAACGAGTCAGTACAGGCTGAGAAACAATGGGGTACCTGAATCTGAATCTTTAACCGAGATTCAGATACCTTATGAGGTCCGGTCTTGTGACCTCACCCATCGGAAAGGGAAGAGGTCCCCTAGAAGGGTTGGGTCCGTAACTTGGGTCCAGAGGACGTAACGTCCGTCTAAGAAATGGTCGACTCGGTAGTCCCTTCAGGTCCTTCCTCACCTTCTGGAATCGGAGCCCCACCGACCCCAGTGTACAGAGTCGGTCTACTGGACTCCGAGATCGGACTCTTCCATTCCTCTGTCGACAGGTTCCGATTCGTCTCGAGACCCCGACGAACCTGGACGGAGTAGAAAAGGGTGTGGTCGGAGGGGTGGGTCTTCGTTCCCAAAGTCAGAGTACGTACCCAGACCTCCTGTTAATTTCTTCCGTAAAATCCCTGAAGGGACCACCAGGTCATCAATTCTGAGGTGAAAGGTTACGTCCTCCTCACACTCAAGGTAGGGACAAGACCCTTGGTTCCAGGGTGTACCGACCCCACGTCGTTCTTCTCTTTTTTACGTAAAATTTCGACGGTTCCCTTGAGACGGTTCTAGACTTTACAGACCAACTCAGACATCGATATTTTATTGGACGGGGTGTGTTTTTGTCTATGAGTGGTACGGACCTTCTTACTAGGGTGAACGCTTTCACGAGTCTATCGCGTCTAGACAAATGACTCACTTCGACGGTAAGGCCGACTGGACCTGCTGTGCCTATCGTCGGATCAGGATCAGAGGGTGACAGGGGACCGTGTAGTCACCGTCGGTGCCCTCTGAAGTATAGACTTCGGTAAAGGACCCTCGCCTTCCAATAACGGGGTACCCTTGGTGTCTGACGTGACTACGTTTACAAACAGGTCAAGTCGTATTTATGTTTCCGACTAAATAGTGCCTTTCGGTAGAAGGGTAGGAAACGCTTATACAGTCTGAACCAGCCCCCGAGAAAAGCAGACCAAATCCTGAATCATACTCTGAAAGTACGACCAAGTGTCTCCCACGAAGTTGGTCGGACCCTTTGGTGTGTCAATAAAATTGTGTCTCTGTAAATTCTTCGTTAACAATGGACCCATTAACTTTCCGTTTTTTCTTTTCAACTTCCACAACCCTGAAGGGACCACCAGGTCACCAATTCTTAGACGGAACGTTACGTCCTCTGTGTCCAAGTTAGGGACCAGCCTATTGATCCTAGGGTGTACGGAGTCCCATTGATTCAGGAGTTTGACGTTGATTCCTAAGACACGTAGTGTTCCTTTCTAGAGTGTGCTACTTTACTTCTAGGACCTACGGAGTTGACTCTGAGTTATATTAGTTTATGTATTTATTAAAAAATTATCAACTTCCACAATACCATAACTGTGCACTTCCTTTGAAAGTCCATGTAGGAGGTCCCTACTCTCTTGTTTCTTTCCGACCTTTAATAGGTTTGAACCTTCGAGTCTCCTCCCCGGGGTACCTCGAGTCTATAGACTCGTCCCCCGTGTTCCCTTACCCAAGGGGGTCAGAACCCTGTTGACGTCTGAGTTGACTCAACGACGACACCCTTCCTTTACGACGACGGACCATTTCTTTGTGACGACTTTCCTGTGTCTGTCATTGTCCTGAAAGGTCCCGGTCCTTCGTTCTCGGGGAAGAGACCGGGACGTCGGAGAGGGGCTGATCCCCGGTGACCGGTTTGTCTTTGTACATACGTCGTAGGTTTGGCGCCGTAGTGTTTCGGTCCAAACGTTCCACCCGGACCTCGAATCGCTAATCTGGAGCTATGGGGCGTGTGACAACATACATATCAAAACCTACTGACCCACTAACACAAGCGTTATTTTTGGGTTCGAAAATGACAGCAAGTCTTAGAATAATCGAAAAAAACAACCGGGACGGTACGTGATACGCCCTTGATTGGGGTTTGTCCCCACTTGGACACGGGAAACGACACTTTTGTACCTCAGAATCAGTGACCTGGTGGGTCCCTTCAGAGATGATAGTTAAGAAATACTACTAAGAGAATAACCCTTTAAGAACACTCCAGTCCCGGCCTGACGTCAAGTCAGTTCGTCTATTTAGAAACAGTGATAGATGGACCAACAAAAAAGAGTTGGGTAAACTCTGTGTCAGTGTCTGTATAGGAAAGTGGAGATTTACGAAACACGTAGAAGATGTTGGTTCCTGTAGACGGATGTATTGGTATCACACGAATACCTATAGTCTTGTAATTGAGACCCTGTTACGATAGTGGGTTACTTTTCACAGTCAACGAGTCAGTACGGACTGACACTGGCGTACCTGACATCGGGTCGTCCGAGGAGACAGGAACCCTAAGAGGTCCGTTCCTCTGACCTTACCCATCGATAAGGGAAGAGGTGCCCTAGAAGGACTGGGTCCCTAGCTTGGACCCAGAGGACGTAACCGTAGAAACGGTAGACTCGGTGGTCCCTTCGGGTTATCTGTCAGAGTTAAGTACGCAGGGGTCAACAGGGTCATTACAAAGGTAAAACAAACGAGGTCCAGAGGGCGACGTAAATCAACGAAATAGAGAAATCGGAGGAGCCAAGATCTTGTCAGGGAGTCGGAAAGGGATGGTCCTGTCACTGTTAAAACTCTTCAGGTCCGACTAACAAAAGTCTTACAGAACGTTAACCCTAAACAGACTAACAAAGGAGTACACATCCAAGTCTAATTCTTTTTTTTTTTGTTGGGTCGAAAATTCCGGGGAATTTTCGAAGTTTGGATTACTTCAGACGAGAGTTAAACGAAGAGGTGGTCCCTGAAATAACGGGTCCCCTGAGGTCGGGCCTTCCGCTTAGGGTCGGGACCTTCTCTAAACTCGATTCGACCCATTCCGGCCATCGACTCAACAGCGAATGGTAAAGGTAGGCCAGTAGTCCCCGGGTCTGTAGAGACGTCGTCGGAACCGGCTCCGGAATAAGGGCAGGTGGAGAGGAGACGAAAGGGTTGGGTCGAGACGAGACGGGGGTCCGACTGACTCTTAGTGGGACGCTTTGGGTCCACGAGTCAACGCCCGGGGAACGGACCGTCTGTGAGTAGAGTAGTCGACGACCCTGACTCCGGTCATTTCATTTTTCCGTACACGTCGGGGGCATCTGATTTTTCGTTAAAGGACTCGACTCCGACCCGACCCTCCGACGTCAAACTGTGGAGGGACGGACGTTTCCGACCCCGTGTGTATAGACTTCCGGGTCGGAGGTCTTCGGGGGTGGGGGCAGGGGGGGTCCCATCCCCTACCCCTACCGCACAGTGTAAAGGTGGAGGATTTAGAAGTCCCGAGGGTGTGTCGACCATTGACCCGGAGTCGGAGGGTCTCCGGTACCTGGGGGTGTGCTCCACCGTGTTAAATTGACGTTCGGAATATACGTTCACTTTCAAAGATGTGTGAGGAGAGCCCGATCGCGTACAGTCTAAAGGGAGTCAGAGACTCTTCCTAGGACCCCCCAACCCTCCCCGTCCCTCGTGACGTCCCAAAGGAGACAAGGGTGACACCCTCCGGTACTAACGAGGTGAGGCAGAGGAAGGAGGGACCTCTGTTCCACATTCTTTGGCCGAAGTAGAGTTACTCCGACTAATCTACCTTCCTCTCAAAGGATCCTCCTGTCCTACCGTTCACCGATACCCGACGACTCCCTCAGAACTGGAAGAATCGACTTTTCCCCACTTCCACGACGGTTCTTCCGACGGTCCTTCTACCGAGATCTATTTGTGCACCCTACGACATTATCAGTCGGTGGGACCAAGAACCGGACCACCGGGGACCCTCGGGGGTTCCCAAGACTCTCAGTTTACGTCTCGTAGGGATTAGAACTTATTCTTTATTTGAACGTGGAACTACAAGTACCTCTTTATGGATGGTTTATCACAAAGGAAGTTAATATGTCCATTGCTGAACGTCACTGTAATCGTCACGGACACCAAAACCAGTAGTTATCTATAAAAGTATAAAGACAGATCAAACATGTCCTTACAGCTCGATAAAAAAAGATGAGTAGTACTACCATTTTAGTACGATCAGTAATCTGTATGTCGACAAATTACCGACATAATTACCGGTTAATTTTGGTGTCCATAATTGTGTAGTGACCTCCTTCCGTACCATTGGGTGAGGTCATAAGAACGGACCTCATAGAGGTACCTGTCTCCTCGGACCGTTCGATGTCAGGTGGTCCAGCGTTTCTCACCCTGTTCTGACTCGTTGATTCGTGTCGTGTCGTGTAATTATGTAGTATGTAAACAAAAATTTATCAAACTATTGATCGACAGTAAACTGTATTAACCAAAGGAGACTTAAGAACGCATAAAATGAAGACAGAAATTTCCGTAAGACTCTACCCTAAGTTCCCCAAATGACTTCGACAGAAAACGTGTCTTTTACAAAGTCTTTACGACGAGACCAAGGAGTCTGAAACTCGTTGAACCCAGGGACTTAACCGAAACTTCCACCCCGCGAAAGAGACAGAGAGAGAAAAAAGGGTGTGATATACCGTGCACCCTATAGAGTCAAGGGGCTGGTCCCTATCTTGTACACGGGGACGTGACCCTCGTGCCCCAGAATTTGTGACCTGGCGGTCCTTTCAGAGCATCCGAAAGACCTAGTGCCAAACTAGGTCGGGACGGCAGGAGGACTTTACGCTAAACAGACACTCCTTCTGTCCTCCCAGCCCGAACTCTGACCGGTGTCTGACTCCCCGGTCCCTGTAAGTGTGGTCCTTATCTTGTCCGCACGAACTGCACAGTCTAGGTAGGAGGTCACAATCCTGTCTCTTCAGGTCACACCTAGACTCCCAGTTCACCTCCCTGGCACTAAAGGTCCACTGCTACCCCCTCAGTAGGAAGAAACGTCTGAACGGAACGTCAGAGTAGAGAATCCAAAGGGGAAGGACACGAACAAATCTTCCTTTATCCCATTGTGTGGACGTCACGCACGAAAGTCGACGGACGTCCTATTTGTACTGTAGACGTCCGCCCGAAGAGGACACTAGCAAAGGGTCGGGGGTCCCGGAGAAAGATCTTCTGAGACCTTCTACGTGTGCGAGTCGATGCACCAAGTGTGAGTAAGGGAAGCCCTTGGTCGTCCACCGCCATCACCCGTCTGTTTCGGCGCGCTCGTCTCACTCCGCCCGCCAAGTATGGGAGTAGCACTACGCTGGACTCCGGCCGGAAATCTCTTCGAGAAACCCAGGCTACCACACACATTTCGTCCGAGGACCATGGCTACGGTCTTCGAGAAGAAATCCCTACACGTCTATACCCAGGACGCTGTCAGGGAGACCCATGGTAGGTCAACAAAAACCACACACACACACACACACACACACAAACGGTTATCTGACTGAAAACCCTAGAATATTGTATACGATAAAATTTTAAAAGGACGAACAATTATTGACTTGAACACACTTCTGTTAGGTCTCAGTCAATTTACTTTTTTCATGTTATCTACGTCCGATTGTGTGAAATCAAGTATACAGTAGGCCACTTTACCAAGTGTTCAGTCTTGAGGTCGAAAGGTTGTGACTCCCACCTAGGGTCACGGGGGGAAGAATCACACTGGAACATGTATAATGTAACAGGCACGTCAGTCAAAGGTGTAGACACGTAATCCACTATTATTGTCATGGATGGGGCGTCCCAATAACTCTTCCAACCCACCCTACTGCAATGAACATATCACGTCGCGTCCCAGTCCATTCGTAGGGGACAACCATGGATGTCCCGACGGACTCCGAGGGACGGACTGCTATGAAAAAGTAATCGGATATAGGTCGTCATCCGACGTACTATTCAGCGAAGTCAGCACAGGTCAAGAAACACTGAAATCCCTGACATCGGGAGGTCCGAGGAGACTGGTACCCCTAAGAGGTCCGTTCTTATGACTTCACTCAATGGCACGGAAAGAGGTCCCCTAAGAAGGGTTAGGTTCCTAATTTAGACATAGAGAATGTAGACATGACCGTTCGTCCCGAGAAATGGTGACCGTGGTGGACTCTTCATCATCAGACCTTCACGATTATTTTTGTGAAGACAAAAAAGTTTTTGGATGTTTAGATTGCAAAAGTATTTAAGACTGTCTCAACAACAACAACAACACACATACACACACACACACACAAAAACGGTTATCTGACTGAAACCCCTAGAATATTGTATACGCTAAATTTTTTAAAAGACGAACAATTATTGACTTGAACACACTTCTGTTAGGTCTCAGTCAATTTACTTTTTTCATGTTATCTACGTCCGATTGTGTGAAATCAAGTATACAGTACGACGATTCAGCGAAGTCAGCACAGGCTGAGACACACTGGGGTATCTACCGTCGGGTGGTCCGAGGGGGCAGGGACCCTAAGAGGTCCGTTCTTGTGACCTCACCCAACGGTAAAGGAAGAGGTTACGTACTTTCACTTTTCACTTTCCCTTCAGTGAGTCAACACAGGCTGAGAAGCACTGGGGTACCTGACGTCGGGTGGTCCGAGGAGGCAGGTACCCTAAAAGGTCCGTTCTCACGACCTCACCCCACGGTAACGGAAGAGGTAGTATACAGTTTTACCTTGGGAATTTTTACAACACAGTCATTCTAAAGTCTGACAATAGATTATGAGTAATAAGAGAACTTGATGCATCTTTAACTGACCTGTTCTACTTCTTATCACGTATATTTTTAGTTACATCTAAAAAATTTTCTAAAAAAAAACTACACCTGGTAATATTTTCAGAAATAACTTACACAATGTTATGACAAAGACAAAACACAAAAAGTCGGTTCTCCGTACACCCTAGAATGGGGGGACTGGTCTCTAGTTTGGACACTGGGAAGACAACCTTCCACTTCATGATTGGTCGCCTACCGGTCCCTGTAGGGTATTTTTTAGTCACATCAAAAATGGGTCTACTGCAGTGTACCTTTTTCAACGAAAATGATACAGTGCTTTGACAGTTTGTGTGTCTCCATAAAATAAAGAGGTGTACGCCGTAAAAAGAGTGGATTTGTGACGGGATGTCACTGGGGTACCCACAGTCTGTATGTTTTTATGGGGTTTGACAGGACAGGGGTTTTAACACTTTCGTGGCAAACACGAAAAAGGAGTACGAGACGTCCGGACGAAACATAATTATGATAGGAATGTTGTCCGCACTGCGGACAATCCACGACAACGACACAAGAGAATGTAGTCGCAAAGGGGCACACACAATTGATATGTGTCTCCGAGGAGGACAGACGAGACTCGTACACTCCTGTTCGGAAACCTCCTCGAACCCGTTCGCTATACGCCCCTGAATTTAAAGCCGAATACACGTACTGACAGCTTCCGAGGGACAGTCAGTTGGGTCCCGTCGACTCTACTCCACTTCCTTCCAGTGTCCAGAGGATTTGTGTGTCACTCTCCGCCCTGATTCCCCTCCCACACTCTCTCTTTCGGCGTTCCTCTGAAGAAATTGGGTTCCGTGGCTCTTACGTCCCAACTCTTCTTGTTCATAGCCTTACAACTGCGCAGACAGCCCTTAGATCTTACTTGGACAAACATCCCGTCCTTCTGTCTGTGTCTGTACCTCTTACCTGAATACCTGTACCCTACCCCCTTCCTCTGCCGCCCCGCTTCCCTCTCCCCTCCGTATATATGTGACAGCTTATCTGTCGGCCGCCCTTCGACGACATCTCGTTTCCCTCGGGTCGAGTCACAAAACACTCCTGGGTCTCCCCACCCTGTCCCCACCCCCACACCCTTCCTCCGAGCCCTCCCGCCCCTATATACATATGAATGTCGAATAAGTACAACAACATGTCGTCTTGGTTGTGTTGTGACATTTCGTTAATAGGAAGTCAAGTTTTATTTTAAATTGGGGGGAAGGGGGGTTTCGTACGTCACGACCAAAGATTCTGAGGACTCTAATCCCGTGCGAATCATTTACGTACGGGGTATCCACAGAGGGTGGAGGTTGACCCCCGAGACACGTCATTCTTAAACGGAGAGTACTCTACGAGACCGACTTGGGTGAACCCAACAAAAAGACCCTAAGCGACAGTATACATCTCAAATCCTACAATCCTCGGCCCGGTCCCAAACAGGTCCGTAGTGCCAAAGAAGGGAGACAGAGTGTGGACGATCTCCGCTAGGTAGTGAAGGATCCATAGAGTGTGTGGACGGGGGAGGGGTTGAGAGTGTGGAACAGTTCCGGGCGTGACGAGGAGCGGACCTAATACTGGTATTAGAGTAGAGACTCTAGAGATAAAGAACGTAGTGAGGGGGGTTGAACTGGAACCTAAACTGTTACCAAAGAATTTTTTTTTTTTCAGTTTCCGCCTCTGTTGTTTTCTTTTATATCCTTTTAATCTGAAATAGTCTTACTTTCTAAACATACGTAGTTTTCTGTGATAGTTCACTGTGGTCCCTTCTCTCGTTTCTTTCTTCATGGTCTTGAGGTAGAGACGTGGATCTGTTACCACCGTCTTTGACAGTCCATTGATAGAACTTTAAAACCTCAGAGTCAAAGGGACCTTTCCGGGAGTCAAAGGTCCCTTTCCGAACCTACGATTCAGAACCAATTAAAGTCCGTTAAAGTCGAACTTGACCACCGAACTACAAAACCGGTGTACCGTCCGTCGATATGTGAACGAGGACCTTCTCGAACTGACACCGAACGTCCTCGGTCGAACCCACTGTCCTGAACCAAGAGGGTTATTGTCCCCGGATACAGACCAATGACTAACGACGAATACTATCACGTCCGTGTTTTCGACCATGGAAGTACCGACGGTGTGGGTGAAGGTGCCAGCGTTAGAAGAGACTAACTTCACCGAAGAAAAAAGGGGAAATAAATGCGGAAAAAGAGGAAAAACCGTCTGTTTGTAAATTCCTCGACCTGTTAGTTTTCGTTAGTGTTCATGTCCCCTTAAATCCAACAGATTTATATTTACTTCTGGAGAAGTTAAGGGTTTTCCAGCATATTTGTTTTATCTTTACGACTATCCTTCTGTGACTTTTAAGTCATTGATAAGCTGTTTTGCAATCAGGAATTTGATGACACAGTATACAAAATTATTTTTAGTGCGGTGTGTGACGTCTTAAACACCCGTTTCACACTATTAAGAGACTTCTCTTTAGTTTCCATAAATTATTTATAAAATATAATAAGTCGAAGTGACCATTTATTCTATTTGTAAATTTTTTATTATCGACTTTACTGACGGACGGTTAACAGTACTCTTATAGGTCCTGTCCACTTTCAAACGTTTAAAGAGGTTGTTGAAAACTTACGGAAAACTAACCACACATGGTTTCTTACAAGTATAAAATTTTTTATATTCAAGTGAAGGTTCCTTACAACGGATTCTTTACAAAAAGATTGACGCCTTTTGCAAAATACTCGTTAATATGAGTAAAGTCGGGATCAACTTTAAAACTTCTTACCCGTTGTCTCATTCATTAACCCCTTATAAAAACCTTTCGAGGTCCAGGAGTCCAAGTCCGTTTTTCGACCTTCATTTTAACCTATGACGCATCCCAACGTTACTTGATGTTTCACACATATCTCGCATCTTTATGTGGTACAAGTATCGACAACTGAGAACCTCCTTTGTGATACTAAGAAAGAAAGATAAAAGAGAAAGTGGAGGGTTTAACAACTATTACTTGAGACAATGAAAACACTACTTCTTTTAGATTGGTCATCATAACATATTACTCTTTTGTTGAATCTTGTCGTCGACTAACATAATAGTTTACCATCATAAATAGAATAGGGGACCACCTCTGATTTCAGTTTGGTTTAAAGAAGTATTACGTTAACTTTTGGAAACCGTTTTTTACCTTTCAGAATTTTTAAAAAAAATAACCTCAGATCAACTAAATGTCACAACATAAGCAAAGTGCATATGTCATTTGACTTAGTCTAGATAGACAGATAGATATTATAGGTAAGAAAAAGTCTAAGAAAAGAGTATATTCAATAGTGTCTTATAACTCGTCTCCAGGGACACGATATGTCGTCCAGGAGCAATCAATGGATAAAATATATATCACTACCCCTGAAGGTCTCGAGAATGTGACGGGAGAAAGAACTGAAAACACTATCGATAACCTATAAACGAATAGTAAGTACTACGATTAATATGAAATTTCTATCCATACGTAATAGACAGTACATAAAATATTCTTTCAACATTCTTTATTCACAAATCCATTTTAGTACCTCTTGGATTAACTTAGTCTAAAAACTTCATTTTGTATTAAACAAAAACTTCATTTCTTTTACCTTTGGTACTATCATTTTACATAAAATGTTCTGCCAACATTTTTTATTTAAAAATCCATTTTAGTACCCTCTTGGATAACTTATTCCAAAAACTTCATGTTTTATTAAAAAAACTTCATTTTTTTTTCCTTTGGTTTTTACTAAGAAAAACTTAATTTTTTTTTACCTTTGGTACTATCTTATTCTCTTAGACTATAAAAGATACAGTACAAAAAGGTGTCAGGATGCATTCGTCAACAATAACAATAGTGATATCTGAGTTAAGAAATCGGAGTCTGACACACTACAATAAACGAGACCAGGGCATAAGTACTACATTCATAAATAACTCGAGGATGATACACAGAACTTGACAACTGTCTCCCTTTTCCCCTTGAAACGATTGTCGTCGAGGACCCGAAGGGACCACCAGACGGTTGAGTCCCCTGTACCCAAACTGGGGACCAGGTCCTTCTAGGGTGTACGGCGTCCCGTCGATTCGGTCCCCCGGTGTTGATGGTTTCGGACGGACGGGTTCTCGGGGACGAGACACTGTTCTCTTCGGGGACGTTACTCTTCAGGCTCATGGTGTCGATCTCTTGTCGGAGACGGGTCTTTCCTCCTGGGACGGGTCGTTCCTCCTGGGTCGGGTCGTTCCTCCTGGGACGGGTCGTTCCTCCTGGGGTCGCGTCGTTCCTCCTGGGTCGTGTCGGTTGTATCTTTTATTTGTTCATCTATTTTGATTCTTTTTTCCTAAAGGGAGGAAATGTTTTATCGTCGAGGATAAATAACTCACGACTATGCGTACGACCCCCGTAATGTGATGGCCACCCAGTGGTCCCTACAGAACCATGTCTCCTCCATTGATTACGGGTCACTCTCTGCCTGAGGTACAGGGTTTCGATGCCTCGTTACTAGAACCACCACTTGGGTCCTCAGAAAGTCTACCGTGGTGCGTCGGGACAAAGGTTTCGTCTTGGATCACTACCGGAAGGTACCCCTTGGGTCTACGAGGTAAGGCACTGACACCTAGTGCGAGGTCTCCACCGGCACGAAAGAAGGCCCGCCCGTAGATGAGGTTACGGGGAGGATAGAGGTGTCATGTTTATA
The DNA here is from genome assembly GCA_006410555.1 of Capra ibex. Lineage (NCBI taxonomy): Eukaryota > Metazoa > Chordata > Mammalia > Artiodactyla > Bovidae > Capra > Capra ibex. The sequence goes on from SJYO01048541.1 coordinate 2,350,391, forward strand.
CGGTCGAACTGATTTGTGGACCTAGGGACTTCTCCGAAAAGAACTCTCCGTGCGGTGAGACTGTCCAAACGAAACCACGGGTCTAGGATAGATCCAGAACTTGGGAGGACTCCCTCCCCACTACTGTCCTTCCACACCTCGCTATCGTATCAACAGTCGTCTCAGTGGGTCCCCGCTCCTCTCGAGCGACCGTCGGTCAAAGACGTCGCACTTCTATGTGTACGAAAACCAACTAAGTATATGTTCCGCTGGTCACCCGGACCGGAACGGCCGGTACGTACCGGAATTAGTCTAGAGTCTACCGGTTCCATAATTCTGTGAAACCTCTTTGAGTTTTGTCGAATCGGGAGTCCACGGAGTAGAATATTTTGAACGCACTACCCGGTCTTGCTTCATTCCAAAGAGTGTCTGGTTTCGTAAGTACTAGAGCGAACGTATTCCGAACCTTTCTGTAACCATTAAATTACAAGTCACTTTCAGTTCCCATATTTGAACCAAAGGGCCCTCCCAGGGTCTATCTAAATTTTATTAAGTATAAACGTATTCTTTTTCCCACCCTCTCTGACGAATATTTATAAATGTTACACACTAGTATCCTCTACATTCGATAAAACTAAGGAGAACACCAAGACGGACTTCCCTTCTGACACATTATTACTTGAAAAAGTTCCGTCGCAGAATCTCATCTTTTACGACTATGTCGTTGGTTCCCGTCAAAGACTAGGTTGAATGGTCCCTTCCGGTGCCGGGATTCGCCTGAGAGTTCTGAGGGTTCTACGTGCCCTGACTTCTCTTCCGTTCGAGACCCGTCCGCTAGTCCCAGAGGTCGTTCTTATTGAGAGGTCGAAGATAGTTGATATTAGTTTATGCTTTCCATATAAACATACTTATTAGTACCCTTTTGCAGGTTATCTATAAGTCACGTTTTTGAGTCAACGTTTCGTTGTACGGACCATAATAGAGTGAATGTATTTTTAATACGATCACATAAGAACCCTTTTTTATATAGGGTTCTCACTAATAGAAAGAGATTCAATACGTAAAGAGGTTACGAACTAAGGAATTACGTGAGAAAGGATCAGTCTTTTTCACATACTTTAATCATAAATAACAAATACGAAAAGGACTCGAACAGACTACCACAACGTGGGGTCACTGTGACTGTCGACTCCCATGACTTGTGAACAGGTACACGGTCCGTACCATATTTCTCAAAAAGGTCGTAATCGAGGAAGGTGAGAGTACCCTCTCCATCCACTTAACAGTAAAATTTTTACTCATTTTATTCCGGGTCTGTCCCCAATATATTTCTAGGGTTCAAATTGGGTAAATGAGTGTGTCGTATGAGAGTAAACCACTTATAAATAACTAAGGATCCATGACAGTCCCTAAGGCCCCGAAGTAATCACTTATTCCACCCGTTTCAGGGTAAAATAAAATAAAAATTTTTTATGAGGGAATGTTTTTTAAAAAACAAAAGTCAACGTGACACGTTGAACGTTCTAGATTCAAAGGACTGGTCACTAGTTTGGACCCGGGACCGTCGTCTACGTGGTTCAGGATCGGTACCTGTCGGTCTCTTAAGGGGTTTCAGGGTAAAATCACTCTCCCTGAGTGTTACTCGTTGTCTATTTATGTCTCACACGAAGTCTGGTACTACCCACGACATTCTTTTTGTTTCGTCTCCTACTCCTATTTCTTTTACCCCCGACCCACACAAGTCTGTGGTACCAAAGGACTAATTGTAGGTCAGGACAAGAAAGAGTCAAATTGTTTACTTAAAACAATTCTACCGTTATACCGGGTCACCTCCACTTAGGAGGACGGTTTCTTCACACTAATCAAAATTCTGTTCACACTTTTAAGGTGAGAGGAAAAATCCCTCACCAGATCCCCATCGACAACCTGATTCTAGGTCGGTTTCCTTACACTCCCCCTTCGGATCACACAACCGAAGATACCTTCGCAGGAGTTGGGGGTTAGGAAGTCACTAATTTCCTTTCCCAGACGGAACTACTGAGGACGAAGGACGGAACTTGTGAGGACGCAGGACGGAACTTGAACCAACATTTTCCTACACTTTCGACCTTTACACCGTTGGTAGATCACTAGTACGTAGTGGTGAATCCTTCTATTTTTCGGGTCAATAAGCCTACCGTCTTGTCTCTCAACTTTTCGCGGACTGAGAACTCTCACAACGATTCGATGGTTTAGTCTGAACCCTGACAGACGGAGACCATAAGAACAATTGACTCAACAAATTACAAACATAACAATGAACGTGGACTTACACTGGATTGATTTTGTCCTTCAATAAAATTTATCAAATAAAATCTTAGATATTCGATGAGGCTCGATTAGGTTCTTTAGACTCCTCCCGAGAGACTTGTCCCCTGTAAACTTACTACACTTCTTCACTCGGTCTAAGAGATGTCCACCCTGTCACCCTGGTCCAACCAAACAGGTCCTACCGTCCTTACTTCCGACTACACCTACCCCGCGTCCCTGCACTCCCCGTTGCGACCGTTTCCCTGTCCTGCCACGCTCACTCTCACCACTCTCGGTCCCGACCCCTCCCTCCACACCTGATCTGGGGTTTCCGGAACCCCGGCATGATACCCGAACTGATGTTGAGATTCACGATGTCCTTCGATGACCATCCAAAACTCAAACCACTGTACCACACTAAATATCAGATTTTTCGATTGAGACTAGCGACATAATCCTCCTGGTCAATCCTCACGACGATACCAGGTGCACACCCTACGACGACCGAACCGGATCCCACCGTCGGTACCTCCACTACTCTTCACCAGTTCAAGTCCTATACAAGACTTCCATCTTAACGCACCGAAACTATTACCTAACATACACCCCTGACTTCTCTTCTCTTCTTAGTTCTTACTGAAGACCCGAAAAACGACCTTGGTGGTCTACTGACCTTCACGGTTTGAGACTCTCCCACTCTACCGTCCTCCCCACCCAAAGTTTCACACCCAGACCCCACTGTATTCTTGTCGAGGTCTTTTCTACCCTAATCCCAGACCGAGATGAAAAATATGTACTATTACAGGACACCAGAGGTATTTCTCACCTTGAGTAAAGTTTTACTGTTCAAGTGAGGACTAGGACAGACAATAAACAAATCACTAGAACAAATAGAAGTAACTAAGTCTAGACCCATAAATGGGGTACTCGGTCCGATCGTCGGAACTTCTTGAACTCAAAGGAGATGAGAAGAAGTCTAGTTACGAAAAAAAACAGAAAGAGGTTCGACAACGGAGACATACCAACCACTGTGGAGGACTCCTACTTTGACGATCGGGTTTAAGACTGGGTAAGTGTCCAGTCACCTGGTCCTCAGTTTCCGAAAAACTTCTGTAAACAAATACATCCCGAGCAAATTATATGGTGGAGAACGTCTTTTAGAGTAGGTTCAGTGGTAGTTCAAGGACATTCTTAGATTCGATAAGGAGTGTTCTTTTGGGGTTGTGTCCGTTTCGTATTTTTTCATTTTTTAAAAAAAGGTCTTTTTCATTCCTTCGGGGTCAAATCTAGTGAGTCTACTTTCTTCAAAAGAAACACAATCTTACGACGAATACCGGAGTTCAAAAGAGACACATTCACGGATCCTCACGTTCTAAGATTCCATAAAGTAAACAGAAAAGAAATTAGAGATTATTCGAGAGTCAGCAATCCTAGATCAATGATTTGATCTATAGAAAAGTTGGTACGTGATATCCCTCGTGGAAAGGTCCAACTATTTATAGTCCCCATGATAATGTACTGTAACTTTCACTTTCAACGAGCCAGTACAGACTGAGAAACACTGGGAGACCTGAAATCGGGTGGTCTAAGGAGAGTAGGCACCCTAAGAGGTCCGTTCTTATAACCGCACCCAACGGTACGGGAGGTCGTCCCTTATAAGGACTAGGTCCCTATCTTGGTCGCAGATCCACACAGAAGACGTAACGTCCATCTTAGAAATATCGATTCGACGGCCCTTCGGGATATATACAGAATATAAAACCTTTAATCATTTGGGTTATCTCTCTGTGTCCGCCTGTATAAGACACAAAAAGTGTCGTGATTGTAGAACAAGAAGGAATTATAACTGTTATTCGACATTCTTTACTGAGTACTCGGGTCTCCTACTTTCGTGTGGGTTTTTCAGTGAACTCCTGTAGGGGAAGAGACCTTCTCGGACGTAGAAGAGAAGAACAAGAGCGTAGAGGTTCCTTCCCCTCTGCAGTCTCTTTCCACAGTTTTGAGTGACCCACCACTTGGAACACTAGGTTTCGGTCGAAGTCGTCCGAGATGAGGAGGTCAAGAACCCCACAGTCCTCCCAGGTCCGGACTACACACTCGAGACCTACACTCAGGTCACTCCTGACCAGAACGCACATAAATATGGATAAAAGGGAAAAATTACTACAACCGTAAGAGAAGGAACCACGACCTCAAGATTCTACTTTACAGTCACCTTAGTTTGAACGTGGTAAGTCATAGTGTGTTGACTACTGGGTGTCGAAGGTAAAGATTCACTACACGGTAACACCGACTGGGACCCCCCGACCTCCTGACTCAGAAATAAGGAAATAACTTAAACAATGTTATTACGAAGACAATATACAAAACCAAAAAACCATCGTTCCATACACCCTAGAATCGAGGGGCTGGTCCTTAGTTTGGGTGTAGGGGTCGTAACCTTTCCACTCCATAATTGGTAACCTGATGGTCCCTTTAGGAGGAAAATACTATATAATCTTTCTCGTTTTACGAACTGAGAAGGGAACGAGTGAACAGACGAGACACCGGGGTCCATTCGGAAACTTTAAGAGACTTGGAACGAAAGAACCAGTCATTGTTCCTAGTGGGGATGAGGTAGTGTCCTACCGACACCTGTTTCTTTACTCAGTAACATCCCTTTAGAGTAAAGTTCAACGTGTTAAATGTTACATTCCCTAATAATAATGATGATAACCTCGATAGAGTCAGACTTATAGATACAACTTTTGGAGTGAGTCCCTTATCCCCATTTTTCACACTTATATAGTCGAGACCAAAGGAGGGTCGAGACGTTCCCAGGTAAACGGGTTCCCTCCCAAGTTTAACAATGTTGTTCCTACGCTCTGTTCTCAACCACAAAACTACATACTTCCTTCTACTAAACCTCAAGGGCTGCGACTGTTACTCTTCGTCGGAAACCCCTCTCTGTTTCCACACGAGATTTGAAGGAATCGACGGAATCATATAGTCCTAGAATGAAGACACCGGTCTAGTACTTCAAAATGACATTTAGTCCCCGTTTCCCTTCAGACTCTGACCTATGTTCCCTTCAGATACGGTGTCTCTCTTCCATTTCTCTGCCATGCACACAGTCGGACCCCTACCTCTCCTCTCCGCCTATCCATAAGTACACAAGGGCAATAGGAGAAGGCTCAGGTTTAGGACGATCTCACACAACCTATAAACTTCCCAATTTCGATTAGAAAACGTCACACGACACACCCGATCTACTTCTGGTGGGACGTACCACTGAACCACCGACGTTCTTTTCACGTCGACACCCTTCCACTCCCGTCGGTTGTCCACCGGGTCTCGAGTGAAGGGGTCCGAAGGACACACGTGTCTTCCTTGGTGTCAGGAACGTACAGACTCCCACCTCCATCCCCAACGTACTGTCAACAAGGACAACGTCAGGACGTATTTTGTGGTTGGTAACATAATGCGAGGCACTGAGAACCCAGTTCTCAAGTCTTCCCGTGTCCTACCCCAACCCCCCCCCCTGTTACTGTGTAGAGACAAGATACGACAGACTCGAGAGTCGATCCTTAAGTCTAAAGAGTCCGGACCTTAGTAGAGCTCCGTAGAGGTGAGAGTACAGACCAGGACCCGACCTCCTACCCTTGACGGCGGACCTCGTGGATGTACACGATAGAGACACACCGAACCCGAAGGAGTGTTATACCGACGGACGCCACGTCGACTGAAGATTGTGTCGCGACGTACCAATATTGTCCCTTTCAAGGTCGTTTTCACTTTGGAGAGTATCAGAAAATATAAAACCGGAACTTTCAGTGTATTGGAATAAAGTCGGTGTTAGGTAACTAGTTTCCTCTGTGTCTAGACGGGTCTAAGTTCCCTCTTCCTACCTCCGTGGTGGAGAGTTACCTTTCTCACACTTTCTTACACATCGAAACAACATTTTTACAACGTTCTTACATCGATTCTCACAACACCCTCGAATGTCACATCGGACCCCTTTCGAGGTCTCTACCCCCTGGTGTGCCGTTCTCTACTCTCTACTCCGACTTCTGGTTGACCTTTGACCCCCATTCCCACGGGAGTCTCGATCATTCTTCCCTGTCCCCGTCGACCTCAGTTACTCCACTCTGGGGACGGGGAATCTCCCGACCCCCGCATCCCCCTCCAACCAAGAGGTTCGTGTCTCTCCCCGGGTCTTGTGGACGGATCGAGGACCCCCCTCTACTTGTCCTTGATGGGGTGTTACCTCTAAACCACTTGGGTCGGCCGGGAGTGACCCCCTGGTCTGGGTAATGGGGAGTCGACGTGTCGTCCCACCCGTCCCGGTCTCCCTCTGGGGGGGGGGGGGTGGTGACACAGTCGACAGGACGACGTAGAACTCCTCCTCCGTCCCTTCCGTCAGCCCCTCTGGTCCAAACCTGAGATGATACAAATAGAGACCGTCTCTGTTAAAATTTAGTTTTCACTACTTACTTTGGTTTCCTCGGACTGTGCGGTGTCTCATCGTCGGATCCAGAGGGACGACCCTACCCCTGTTACTGACCACCTCTGTCATGTCCTCTATTTCGTCGACTCGAGAAAGCAGTGTAGACTCACCTCACTTACACCTCACTATGCACTGTCGCTTCTCGTGAAAGGTATACAAGAAGGACACTCGTGAAAAATTTTACCAAAAAATTTAATCGAAAGTAAAATTTTTAATAAATGACCCTGAAGGAACCACCAGGGCACTAAACCTGGACCATACTAGTGACGACTCCCGGACCCAAGTTAAGGACCCAATCCCTTGATTCTAGGACGTTCGACTCGACACACTGGTTTTGTAAATAACCGATTAAAGAGAATTCACATTTAGAGTAATTCCTGTCCATACGTACGAATCTGCGAAGTCAGCACAGCCTGACATACACTGAGGTACCTTACACATCGGGAGGTCCGAGGAGACAGGTACCTTAAGAGGTCCGTTCTTATGACCTCACCCAACGGTAAGGGAAAAGGTCCCGTAAAAGGGTTGGGTCCCTAACGTGGGCACAGAGAATGCAGATTGGACTTAACCGTCCGTCCAAGAAATGGTGGTCGTGGTAGACCCTTCGGGTTCCCGTCCGTACCTCTAAAAGTTTACACCGGTGTCTAAAGATTGGCAGGAGCGTGTGTCTCCACCCCCAGATACAGAGAAGGGGTACTTGGGTCCACCCGAACACCGGGTCACTAGAGTGGAGACTGGGTACCCACACCCCCTCACTACGGTGCCCGGAGGACTCCACTCCAGTGTTGTCCGGACGTCGAAGGTTGAGTAGGTACCCTAGTGACTCGGAACTCGGTGTCCGACCTTGAGGTCTACAAGGTTCCGGAGGTACGACACTCGTTCGAGTCCGGTGTGTTCCCTCGTCTCTACGGAGGTCCCCTGGGATCGGAGGACGACGACCTCAGTGAGCAGCCTACGTCTCCCCGTCTGTGGTCCGTGGTCGGGAGACGGGGCAGGTCCGAGGCCCGTGTGTTTAGGGGGTCCTGTCCTGGTTTGTGTGTAACGAAGTGTCGTGATTCTCACAGGTCAGACAATGTGACGCTGTCTATTATGTTGTCACCTGGGACACCAGTCGTCTGGACTCCAGGACTTATCCTGACACTCCGTAGACACGGGTCCCCGGGGACGGAAGATAGGTTTCGATCGTAGAAGCGATCGTGTGTCGTGGGGACGGAGGTTCCGTGGGAGGACGGGGTGGGGGGTGACGTCACGTCCTAACCCACCTTACACGGAGACACCCCTGACACGAGACTGTAGGACCGGCGGGACCCCACTTTCAAAACACTAAAAAGAGGTGGTCAGGAGAGTGACCCATCTAAAAGTAATTTTTCGACGGACTTCAGTCTTTGTTTGAGGGAAAGAGACTGGAAACCGAAATAAAAGTGACGTTGACCTAGGTCTGTATCCGTAGACTTTGTCTTGACGTACGTACTTTTATTAACGAACTGTCAGGATTACTCCTATTATTATCGATTACAAATAACTGACGGATGGTACACGGAACTTACACTTTCACTTCAGTGAGTCAGCACAGGCTGAGAAACACTGGGGTACCTGACATCGGGTGGTCCAAGGAGACAGGTACCCTAAAAGGTCCGTTCTTATGACCTCACCCAACGGTAAAGGAAGAGGTACACGGAATCAGGAATGAATTAGGAAGGTAACGGAAATATTCCACTTACGTTAATATTAGATAAAATGTCTGCTCTTGTGACCCCGTATCTCTTTAATTCGTAAAACAGGTTCCAGTGTGTCACCGTCGATTCAAACTCGGGTCTATTTACTAGTCTACCATATGTAATTTGTGTACGTCCAAAAAACATATCGGTCATATGGAGTTATTTCGACTTTCTTTTTTCTTTTTCTTTTGGAACTCGGGTCCCACAAACCAACATCGTAGGTACGGGATCAGTCGTAGGTACATCGGACTGTTGTGGTAGGCCGACACGTGTTGTCAATCTAAAACTTGAGTACACTTTTCTATTAAAGTAAACGACTGGGGGTCGAAAGGGGGGTGAGGTGTGGAATTAATTGAAGAAAGGGACCTTAGATGAAACAAAGTACTTCCGTTCTTTGTGAGTACTCTGTCATGTAGTTTTTGACAAAAAAAAGGATCGTTTTTTTCAAGGTACTGGAAGCACATCGGAGATAAAGAGGTCCGAGTTCTACTTGACTTTCTCTGATAAGATTTCTTAGTCATATCGGTCTCTGGACGGTGCAAATACTCACGGGGGCTTTCTTTTTTTCCCCACAGGACTAATCCAACACCAATGTGCCGACACGTAAACAGTTTTAGGTATGGTGACATACGGTTTTTAACTTAAAATGGTATACATTCAATTTTACCCATTTTTTAAATTTACTCTCCAATATTCATATACATGGTCATTAAGTTTTCCTCTGCTCTTTACAAGTCAGGAGAATCTTCTCAGTCTGGCCTTTTATACTACTTAAAGAAGTAGTCAACAAGTATCGTTATCGTCGTACACGTTCAATTCAAGCGTAGACACTCTCGGAAACTCCTGAATGGTAAAGAGTGGATAACTTCCCCACCCTCAGTGGTTCGTGGGAGTTCCTACCTCCGTGGTAAGTAAGGGCACCTAACGTTTGTAAAGGTTTTAGGTGGTCCCTCGTCCCTTTTTTCTTCACTACACAATTCATTCGAGAGTATTCGAACATGTTAGTTCAGGGGAGACCTGGAGAAGTACCGTGTTGTCTCCTTACCCGACCAAATGCCCGTGCCAATACCCCCTCTCTTTCTTTTGACCTAAATAAATGACTCTTACTTCCTTTATAACCTAAAAGTCCTCGAAATCCAGTGGGTTTACCTTATCTATCTAGGTGTAGTGGTTGTGTTCTTTCTACGAGGAAAATTGATACAAATTTACGGGAGGTAAATAAATAGAAAGTTCTCAAACTCGAATTGAGACTTTTTTTTAGTATCGGTTCCAGATACTACTGCTAAATTTTTGGGTCACTGGGTATTTAAAGAGTACCGGTGACAAAGGACGTGGACACCAGGGACAATGAGGACAAAGTGTCCACTCACAGCTCCTCAGCCCAACAATTACTAGACAAGGTCCGTCGGAACCCTCACTCACTGTCCTGACTCTGACCTTCCGATCTAGGTGAGCGGACCGGTGGAGGGAGGATGTCTTACACATCTAATTTTATTTTTCTCGGGCCGTCTCCAAAGTGGGTCAAGGCCTGGTAATGTAGAACGGTGTCGCTACCGAAACTTATCCCGGTGGAGGTATCCTTTCTTTAGTACCTCCCCCGCACCCCAGTCTCCTTAGACGGGTCGTAGTCCTCTTCTGTTCCACTTCTACGCAAAAACGTAATATCTTTAAAGACGAAAGTTTGTAGGGACCTGTGCGATTAATCGGGTGGGTCACTTATGTGTGTCCTACCAGGAGTAGATCGGCGTCTACTCTCTCCGACCCCTCCGCGAACCCGTGGTCGCCGACGTCGGAACCGGGGGTCGGAAATAGGGGAGGAACTTCCGTCGTCTCTACACGTACGTCGGAAGTACCTACCGCCCCGAACCTTCACGAGTGAGCTCGAAGAGACTCCGGGCGTCGACGGTCCCCAGGGGTCTACGCTACAGATCCTTGCCCAGGGTCCGTCGACTGCTCTAAGCGACAGTGAGGTAGAAGGAGCGAGAACCGAAGCACAGACAAAGTCTACGACCCAGAAGACGTCGAAGAGGGTTCGGTCTGCGGTCCGGAGCGAACAACCTTCGTTGGGGACGGTTTTCACGTCCGGGCCCGACCCTCCCACACTTTTGGGTCATAGGTGGGAGAGGTGGGGGGCGGGACGTTGCTTCCGTAGGGCTGAGGGGCCCCGTCACTGTCGGAGAACCGGCCGAGGCGACCGTGTCGACGGGACCTCAGGGTGGCGAAGTAGCTAAGTAGTGTAGAGTCACACGGCAACGACGTCCGTCACGCTAGAGAACCGCAAGGTGACCGACGACGTAAACCTTCACTAAACCCTGAGTTTTTCCGACGTTAGCTCCCTTGAACCGGTGCAACAAAAGAAGATAAAGACCGGTGGGTGAAAGGCTCGACTCTTTCACCCTAGACCGGGTCGACTATACTTCACTTAACTAGACTCCAGTCCTTTCCACCATCGGGTATCCTGCCCCGTGACCCACTCTCCAGAGAGGAAGGGAGAGTCGAGTTGGGTCTACGGGTCGACGCCCCCCGCTCCCAGGGACGGGCGAGGGTGACGGATGGTAAGACAGACGGGCCGGGTCGGAGTCAAGATACAGAACTACTACGAGACAGGACTCAGGACGTTCACGGGTTGCGTGCAGGACGAAAGTGTCTGTAGTGGGACTAAAGAACTCGAACTGAGGCTAAACTGAAGGAAAGCCGGTTCTCTGGTTCGGAGGAGACGGGAACTCGAGTTCGTAGGGAAACGTCTTACAACTACAGGAAGAGCTAAGAGAGGGGAAGTGTCAAGAAGAGTTTAGGTTGGTAGAACGTAAAGTTGACGTGTAGTCGTTGACGTACAGTTTGCAATTACAAACTTTACTGAAAGGGATTACTAGGTCCTTTTCGGGTAAAAGGTGTTTCGAAAAGAGGTGCTGAACCAAAATGTATACTGATAACAAACGACATTTCAGAAAGCTAGTTAGTACGAAGGAAAGACTGAGGGGAGAGGGACGCCAGGACAGGGGGGAGGGTACAAGTAGACGGGTGGAGGGGTGAGGGAGAGGACACCCGGCACGGTTGTCACGTCGTCCTCCTTAAAGACCTTCCTCCGGTTTAAACCGAAGTCTAGTAAAGAGAAGTTGTGTGTGACCGGAGACTTTTGGTCTAAGACAAACAGTAAACCAAACGAGAGGGTCGAAACACAGTAAGGCTACCATTACGACTACCTAAAGTTCGAACGGAGCATCTCCTTGCGTGTTCCAAAAGTATTCGTGTAATTAGAATTTTCTTTTTGACAGTCTACGTTTGTTATGAGTATACTGACTACAACATTTCTGTGTTCGATTGAGAATTGTAGGTAAGGGTTTCTTATAATAGAATGTCCCCGGAAGCCAACGGGAGTCGAGGGAAGTTTGTATACATGGACACACCGACCCAAAGCACCGTGGATTTTTCAAATGAAAGGTGTCGTTTTCCGACCCCGAATTACAGACGAATAAACAGTTCAGGTATATTGTCCGAGTCACAGTGTACCGACACATTTGTTCTCGTACTAATGTTCTTTACACATTAAGGTAATCGAAAGTGTTTTACATTATATTCGTCAGGAATAAGTTTGATTTAATCTTTTTAATATAAGGTTCTGTTCCCTGAGACCAGTGGAGCTTTGTGACTTATGGGTAATCGTCTACTCTACAGGACGGGTTTGGGAGAGGGGTCACCTGTGCAGGAGCCGAGTCTTCACGGAAACGTCTTCCGTAAAAAGGGTAAAACCAGACTTCAATCGTTTTACACACCATGCTTAATTTACAGACTATAACGACGTTTGCAGTAACCCTTCCCACGGTCCGGTGTTAGTTTTCACTCGACCATCGAACAAAATTAAATTACCACAACTTCACAAGGTGATATTAATTCGTAGACTCTTAATTCATCTTTGTCAGTAATCCGAGTCGCTATGTTTCGGTGGTCTGGTTTCTTATATTTAATAAAGTTTACCTCTCGGGACTTCTCGTAAGACCCCAGACTCTCCCCGAGACGTTGTCCCAAACCTTACTGTCGACCTCAAATCCTGGAACCTTTGGCTCCTTCCGTCTGTCCATTAGACCCCTACGACACAGGGGTCGGGTCAGGTGCCTCCAGTCACACCTGGTCCAGGACTCGGTCTCGACGCCGATGAGTTCGGCTGGGGCATACTCCCACTTCCGCCGGGACTCCAAAAGTAGTAGCAACCGTCGGGTGGACGTCGGGACCTCTGAGTGAGGAGAGACACGTCCGGAAGTGGTGTCGGGACCCCGGAGAGTCCTCGGGGACGTCGGTCTCTTTCGGGTGTCATAAAGGGGTGAAAGTTGAGTTCTTGACTGTTCTCGGTCGGGAAGTAGGGGTGCGGGCAGAGAGTCCCTACGTTTTCCAGACCCCACCCACGCCCGTCCACTCTACTACCGTCCAGGAGGTCTAGAGAGAATCTTCGAATCCTTTTATGGTACCTGTGAAACGTCCCGATTTCACGTTCCGGGTTAAAGTATCTGACAGAGTAGAACAATACGAGGAAGATGTCTATTCGGTCGACGCTAAAGTCCTTTAAGTTCTGAAAGGAACCCTACGTGTCGACCAGTCACCGACTCGACCAAACTCTTGACTCCAGGAGACTAAGGTACAAGGTACACAAAATATTTTACGACATAACTGGGACTATCTTTTGTTATTTTAATTAACACGACGGGAATCACCAACAAACCAAACGGTAGTACATCGGACAAAGTGTTACTTGAAAAGTAAATAGGTGTTCAAATTCATTGTTTCTGGGACTACTAAACTCTAGAAATCGATTTGAGAAACCTTTATACTACTTTTGTTTCCTACGAGAGAACTCTTTTATATGTCTCCGTTTCAAAGTGTTAGGTAAAATTTCCCAACCCCTGGACATCGGGTACCCTGGACCCTGGAGGTCAATTTTTCCTTACCTGTCTATTAACTTCGGAAGTTTAATGAGGTTCAGAAGTGAAATATTTAGTGGAGACTCTCAGAGGAGATGGTTTGTAAAAACTTTGGTCCGAAACGGTTTAAAGGGTTGACAGGAAGTAATGGAGGGGAAGATGGTCGGTGACGGACTACTCGTCAGTTGTGAACCGATCCACCCCTCACTCCCTACCCACCCTCTGGAAGTCATGAACCTCTCGGGTGACGGGTCTTTAGTCAAGACCCCTTAAAGTTCACTCGGCACACAATCCAGAGTCTCCTTGCGACTTCTGAGGACTTAACTCTTGTCACAGACACGGGGTCACACGCGATACTTCCGTCTACGGTCTAAGTCTAGTCCTGAGTCGGTGAAAGACCAAACACACCGGCCCGTGCTCGACAGAAGAAACATGAAGTTAAAGGAGTAGACATGTTACCCCTGCTACGCTACAGTCAAACCGGAGTACGTTCTACATGCATGTTTACGAAACTTGTTACGGACCGGACTTCGTCCGTGCACCCTTCGAGAGTGATAGTTCCGGTCCTTTCTCGTGCAGTCAAGGCCCGGTACACCATGACTTCACCCTGTAACAGTGCCACCCGGTCGACGGAACTAACAAACGTCGTCAGACCCCCTCGACTGGCTTTCCCAGTAAGTAGTCGACACCTGGAACACCCCGATTTGGGGGTTCAACCGTAAAGGAGGTACACTCAACCGTAGGTAAGGGGGTATAGACGAATCCATTTCTAACAAAGTAGTTTTTCGTGGGTGCAACGGAGGAGAATCGGGGGACGTCGTCAAATAAACGAGACACAGACGTGGAGGGTCACAAATTACGGTGTAAGGAGTTCCCGACCCGTGGACTTATATTGATAGGAGTGGAGTCTGCAAGTCGAGGACTTCGTCGAAGATAAAGATTCGTATTTACCTTACAAAGGAGACTCGCGAATAGAAACCTAAAGTTTCATAGAGAAAAAGTAAAAAATTAAACGACATAAGAAAAGTTATGTCCTTCCGGAGGTTGAGAATCCCAAGGTCAAGACAAAACCTTGTCTTGACATCCAAAGGTACTGGACTTAACACTCACATTGGGTTACGTCCAATAAGGATCGACCTTTATCATTTATTAAAGAAAGAGGGGCGTCACGAGGTCTCTGATACCCTCGGAGGAAACAGTAACCCGTAGCGACTGTGGGACCGACCCCGGGACACAGAGTCCCCGACAAGAACAGACCCCTTCGAGACCACATCCTGTCAAGTACACGTTCGACCAGGGTGACCACCACCCCCCTGAGTCTGGAGGAACTTGACGGTCCTCGGTACCCCGAGTCCTTCTGACTGTAGGTGTCTACAGAGATACCCCGGTGTATTTCCACTTCGGTTCTAGTTCTTCTTCAGGATCCGTATCTCTTGTGTAACCCCCAACGGTTACCCCTCCTTCAACCGTCTCCCTACCTCACCCTCCAACCCTAATTGTCTATCCTTGAAAATGTGTATCTTGTCTATTTATTGTCCCAGGATGACATATCGTGTCTCTCTGTATAAGTTATAGGACACTATTTGGTAGTACCTTTTCCTATTTTCCTTTATACATATATATTGACTTAGTGAAACGATATGTCGCCTTTAATAATTATTGTGTAACATTTAGTCGATATTATTTTGTTTCGTTTTACTTTGTTTTCTCCTCAGGATCCCGACTCCAGTGACTTGTCATACCACGTACCGTAGTAACGACATAGACTCGAGGTACGATACGAGACCAAAGACGGAAGTAACACCTCGACCCTCGTTTTAGACGATCACCAATAACGTTTATTGTACCACTAGTGAAACGACAGGTATTGCTGAGTGTTTTTCACACTGGAACCTCTACTTCTTTTGTGTACTCCAAATAAAAGACCACCGACTTTTTTTGATGGGTATCAATCTCGACAAACTATACTCTTGTAATAGTTGACACTCTCCTGAAGGAGAGATCCGTGGTCCGGTAGTGAGACATTACAGTTTTGGACTGAAACAGTGATAGTGTGGGTCATCTCAGACTTTGATACCGTTAACAATCCGACGGAACTTTTAAGTTTTATAGACAAAACAAAATATAGTTCCATAGGATAGCTATCGAAGGGTCCACCGTGATCACCATTACTTGGGAGAACGGTTACGTCCTCTAAGTTCTCTGTACCCAAGCTAGGGATCCAGTCCCTCTAGGGGACCTCTTCCCGTACCGTTGGGTGAGGTCGTAAGAACGAACCTCTTAGGGTACCTGTCTTCTCGGGTCTCCCGATGTCAGGGATCCTTGTGTTTCTTAACCTATACTGACTTCACTGAATCGTACGTGTGTGTTGGATAGCTATTCCAACGTATAGTTATTCTGGTTATTTTGTCCTTCTAGTGTCTTCCTAGAACTCCCTTTACGGGATCGTTATTATATGTTTATATTAATAGCGTCAACCTGTAATTGTAAACCCCTTTTGTACTGCCCAATTTGTCGAGACGTAGACTTCTCTTTTGTCTGGTCAAGAAACTCTTTCTGTTTACCCTCTCCTCCCAGGGGCTCTTTAAGAGGGGTCCCAGAGTAGACCTCTTTTGGCCGTCTGTTCCGAAAGTCCCAGAGGTACCACTGAACCATTATTTCAGTTCTACTCTTGTCTGACGACGTGTAATATACATGTAACGGAAGGTTAAATCTAGATATACGACATGTTCTTGTTCTTGACATCTAGATATGCACTGTCCACTCGTCCTTCACCTGTAAATCCTTCTCTCGTCTCGTCAACCGAAACCGAGCAGAAACCTCTCGGCAGATTTAAGTCGGTACAGAACCTTACTCTATCATTTTTTGAATTCCTGGTAGACTTCACCTAGTGTAATCAAAAAATAAAAGGTCTGTGAATGCCCCTCAACTATCGAGAACGATTCGAGGACCCGAGTTCACCGAGGTGTGAGTCCTTTAAGTCGTTTATGAAGGGTCTTTACGGTCGGGACCTGTTTCCACATCCCGAACCAGGGACGGGTACTCGTCGAACCCTGGATCGTCCGTACCCAATTCTCCCCAGGACCTTGTGTGGTTCACAAAAACGACCTAATACATTTTCGGTTAGGGTCTATGGTGACCCAACCATTTATAAAATCATTATAAATCATTTATAAAATCATACATCTCAATTCTCATACATAAATTCATAAATATATTCTCATATATTCATACATTCATTCTTACATCTCAATTCTCTACTCTTAATTTTTTTTTTTTAGCATTGTGGCAAATGTGGATTTGTGAATTGTTACTAAAGAATCGTAGAAGATTATAAAAAGGTCACAAGTGTAAAGGTCCTAACTAAATTTTTTACTCATAAACGTCAACAAAACAAACTTAATACTAAGATTGTTTCAGTTGGGAAAGGTGACCAACTATGTAGAGAATCCAGAGATAACACATAAAATTAAAATAAAAACAGATAACATACGGGAGGGAAGAAAGAGAAAACAGTAAATAAACAACTTATTTGACTCAGGAACGAAACATCTAAAAGGGTGTAAAATCTGACCCGATTAAAGTAGGGACATTCCAGTAAATTTGTTGGAAGTAGAAGATGGATGTCATCCGACCACTTCTCTAGATCTCAGACCTAGTCTAAGACCAAGTGAGACACCCGGGCCCCGGAGGATACCGTAGGGTCCCTCCGTGTGTCCAGACCGACGAGGAGAAGACACTTCTGACTGATGATCCAAGTCTACAGTGGTCAGAATAATTACCTGTCTAAAAGTAATCTCGATAATTTCTGAGCTTCTGTTAAAAAATTAAGGTAGAACAAGGTCTTTCTCGATTATCCGGTCATCGTTTTTATCTCTGGAGTCTCTGAATGACCTTCAGGTCACCAATTCTGAGTCACGAAGATGACGTCGCCTACTCCCAAACTAGGGACCAACCCCTTGATCCTAGAGTGTACGGTACGTCATGTCGGTTTTTCTCTTTTTCTCTCTCACTCTGGAGTATCTCCTACTTTCCGACCTCTTTCGGTCTTCACATCTACTACAAAAAACTTGTGTGTCTCGGATCCGGGACATCACTTACGACACCTACGTACGTTTCACAGTTCTCGTCACAGAACCCGAATTACTCTAACGTATTATTTAATGTAATAACGACGACAAACAAACTTGGTGAAATAAGATAAGGAAGACACAGAGGGAGGTTCTCAGACCACTAGGTCCCTCTCTCTCCCGTGGCGACCTCCTGTGGTGGGGACCTCCCGTCTTACTGAACCCCCCGTTCTTGACACTTTCTCCTTGGAGGAAGAAACCACTGGGTCTCGACCCGGTAGACACCTTCCCCGACAACCCAGTTGGCGTCCCCGACGTCTCGTCCTTACCGTTTCACGACCGACCAAGTCTGACCTCCTGGCACACCAGTCTCTCCATCAAATCTTACTCAGGACCCGTTAGTAAATATGTGTCCCTCACTGTCCTCCGACTCGCGCGACCATTTTCCGAAGTCAATAACAGTCCGATTCTTAACGGACCCAAGAATACTCCCCAAGGAAATGGTCCATTGGGAGACCTCTTTCAGTCTTGGTGTGGAGGGGGGTATGTGAGCTCAAGTACGGGTACCCAGTGTCTAATTTAAATTCTTTCGCTTTGATCCTTTCATGGTCTACCTTTGTACTCCCTTAAGACGTGTAATACCTCGTTCCTTTTGAAAAGATTCTCACGGTTTAAAAGACCACGGGTTTCGGTCTTTTAATTTTGTTTCGTTCTCATTAGACTGAGAATTCTCAGTTCCGAAAGACCTACTTTTTATAGTGATATTCGTTTCAGTTTTTCTATTCACTCTTTGACCCCTTTTTTGTGTAACGTCTCTTTCACACTTAGAGGGGTCATACACTTCTACAAGATCTTTGACTCTTTTCTAGGTTATCTTTTTTTACCCATTTCTATAGGGTTTAATTTTTTTTTTTGGTACTTTTCCGGACTTTATACCTTTTCACAAGGTAAAGTGAGGATGTTTCTCTTTGCGGTTGATATTGATAGTATTATGGGGGGTCACAATCAACGAGTTAACACAGACTGAGAAGCACTGGGGTATCTGACCTTGGACGGTCCGAGGAGACAGATACCCCTAAAAGGTCCGTTCTTATAACCTCACCTAAAGGTAAAGGAAGAAATGTATGATGGGGGTAGATCGGGAATTTTCTGTCCGACTTTTTCAACGAGAACCCTCACGTTTTACCATGCCGAGGACATCTCCTAGTAGACCGTTGTAAATAGTCCCACTGTTTACATACATCGGAGACCGTGAAGACCTTAACTGGGGTGTCTCCACATGGTCACACCGGTGTTTTGACGTTTTCTAATCTGTGTTAATTCTCCGACTTATTTACGACTTGAGTCTACCGTCTTATGATGCGTCGATTATTTTCTTCTAGCACTTCATAAGAGACGAGACTATGCCTTTCAAGAGATCCTACGCACTTTTGTCGACTCACGTCCTGTCCCTCGGACTGTACGAAGCAAAACACTTTCTTTCCCACCTTTTCTGGTGCACAAACGTAAATAAACGTAGTTTCCTCTGTTTTTGTAACCCATTTTCACCCTGTGACATATGAAGTCCTCCCTTGTCCCGTCCTACACCCACTCTTGGTCTGATGAATTTCCGCTGGTGAAATTTAGAAAACCCTTGAACTCAGTATACTTACATAATGGATAGCTGTTTTTCTTACTTTAAGACTTTTCTCACCAGGTACCAGGGTTTCCAGGTACCAGTGAAGACCCTTCTCTACCGACCAATAACCATTCACACCGACCGACAGTTCTGGGTATCTGGAACTGGTAGGTCGGGTCCTAGGATCCCTTCAGGTTCTGTCCCACGGAAAGAAAGAGAGAACCGGAGACTTCCACTTCGAGTTTCGACGGGGAAAAAGGGTCACCGATAAAGGTCATGACTCTGTTAACCCACCTTTAACCGCCCTCCCCCGTCCTAAACCCCTCCTCTTACGACCCTTTTGTATAGACTGACACTCCTGAGGAATCCTTACTTCAAGACAACAAGAGGTCCTTTTTTATGTAGTCTCCGGTCGTCCGGTACCGAACGTCTTTAAGACGGAAGTACGTATTGACTCTAGTAAAATGTTATTCGTCTCGTTTTGCGGACGGACCCGCAGGAAGGGGAAGTCGTAAGGGTCCAGTGTCGAGTGGACCGAAGGAGGACTAAAGAGTGACAAAGAGACTAAGTAGAACTCTGGGTACTACTGTTCATATTATTTTAACAATATACACTAATATTAGTAATTACTAATAATAATATTGTTGTTAGTAAATAGCTCGAGAAAGATGAGTCGACTGTGGTCGGGATCTCGGACGGGACAGAAGAACCGGAGTAAATTCGGAGAACTGAAGTTCTTTACGTAAGAACCCTGAAGGGACCACCAGGTCCCCGATTCTGAGGTACGAGGGTTACGTCCCCTGCACCCAAGTTAGGGACCAACTCCTCCTTGATCTCTACGTTGATTTCTAGGATGTACGGTGTTGATTCTGGGTCTGGGATTCTGGGTTTATTTATTTATAATACCCCCTTTTTTTTTCTTTACGTAATAGAACACTGAGGTAAGGGGTCTACCTTTCTGACTCCAAGTTGCTGTACGGGGTCCGACTGTCACCAACTGGTCCACCACAGAAACCAGACGTGAGGCAGACACAAGATTTCAGGGGAGTCCTGAGGGGTGTCCTGTCCCCGAACTTGAGGAGTCGGGGGTGGAAGACCGTACGGGCGAAGGTATCGACAGCAAATTGAACGTCCGAGTTGTGACGTATCGGAATTGGGAGAAAGGACGAAAAAAGACGGGAGTGAGAGACCGACCCCGGGACGAGGACAGAGTCGGATTGAGAAAGGAGAAGTGAGAACGGAAGGACACTGGAAGGAAACGAGTGGAAGAGAAAGGACCTTCCCGGGAAGGACGGGGAGGAAGTGGGAGACCCGGAGGCGAACAGTTTTGAGTGAAAAGGTCCATGTAGAGTCTACAACTGAAGGGGGACCTTGTGAGTCACCGGGGACTGGTATGCACTGGAAAGAACCAAACTTTGGCACCGAAGTGGAGACTAACGAGACGGATGTCACCCCGAGGTTCCAAAGGAGGTGTCGTGGACAGAACTACGGGACCCGGTCTTGGGACGGACCGGTGTCCCAGGTCCCTCGTTTCCAACATAAAAACTATAGAAGACAAAAAGAATTTTTCCCATTGTTAAAAAAAAGGATACGGTACTTGGTGAGTACGAACAAACCTATAGTTTTAGTACAATAAAAGGTTTTAGTAACCCACTCTAACTGTAAAATCTTTCTACACACACAAAAAGGGGGGATCAAAAAACAAAACGAAACAAAACCGGAACGAGGGACACCCTAGAATCAAGAGGCTGGTCCCCAGCTTTGAAGTGGGAGACGCAATCTTTCGTTTCAGAGATCCTTCTGCACTAAAACGTACCAACCTTCCCGGAAGAGAGAGTGACGGGTCGGGGTCGTCTCCGATGTGTGGGTTTAAAGTCTTTAACATTGGTCTTGTATCGCAGGTATTTCTCACTTTTGCCGTAGAACAAGGGTTAGGAACTTAATGGTGGCACACAACTAACATTTTTCTTGAAGTGTAAACGAGCGTACTTAATGTATAATTGTATTCGAGGATTTTCAGACTTTTATTAAAGAAAGAGTCATCTATACAAAGGCAACATTAACTTCGATGAACTAATTAAACGAGTTACTTTGATAAAAAATCTCGACCGTGATCGGGTGGTTGTGTCAAGTACAAGGGTTCAAGATTAAACACCGTAGGAATCCTCCAAGACAACATAAAGGTAAGGTCTTTAAGTGTACACGACCTTTGTCTCGGTCTGGTGTAAAATTTTAGTGACGCAAACTTCCACCCTCCCTTCCTCGGGAGAATGAAAGGATAAACAACAGAAGGGACACGGAGAGTCTGAGAGTTAGGGACCACACTTAGACTCTACCAGAACGACGTCAGGTCAGTCGGGTGACACCCGAGGTCCCCTGGACTCAGGTCAGTGGAGAGGTCCATCTGTAGGGTGGATGAACCTGGTAGAGGAAGTCGGGCGGTCCTCCTACTGACCCGCCGGTGAGCGGTACACTAAGTCACCGGCACTAAAATAGAGGTACGGAGGTTCGGAGTAGAGACCTCGTTCCTGTACCGACCTTTTTTGGGTGTACCAACCGTTTCCTCCATTGACACACAGTACCAGGCCCAAGGGACCCTTCACCCGACTCAGTCCTAGACACCGTCCTACAAACGACACTCCACAAGAACGACACTTGTTGTAGAAGTCTCCATTATCCGGTCCTGACCCGTCCTCCTCCTCTTCCTTGGTACGACTCTTCCGGAGACGACTGGGGTACGGTTCGGGACCGGGACCCTATCGGGAAGTGCCAACAGGGGTGACTCCAAAGACACAGGAGTGTACGTGTCAGTACCCAACACTCGATCGGAGTGCTTCCCCACAGAGAAACGTACCCTGTCGACAGTAGCCAGCTTCGTCCCCCCACCCGAGAGTCGACCCTCGAGTTCCGACGACGGTCGTCACTCCCCACTCCCGAGTCTGGACCCCACCCTGCCACAACCCCCCAGCCCCGTACCGACATGACTTCCACGGACCGGGGTCTCAGTTGACTTCGGTAGTCCAATGAGTTCGTGTGACGGGTTTAATTATTCCTTTCTCCTTGTCGGACCAATAGGGTTCCCCCACTCGAAAAGTCCTTAGTTTCACCGGTAAAGTGGTTGTGGAACCTCGACTTCGTAAAGTCCCTTACCCCTTTTCAATTTTACACTCTCTCTACGTTTAGACCCCCTCCCCTTACCATTAAACACCATCCGTCCTTGAGTTTGGGGTGAGAGTGAGACAACTCCCGTGGGTCGTGACTCTCGGTGTCTCTGTCAGAGGTCTGTCGGACCGGGTTCGAAACCAAGTGTTTCTTGTCCCGGGTAGGGACCTCCCTCGGGGGGCGTGCAGGAGCTCTTCTTTCTTGTACAAGTCTTCCATTTGTTCCTTCCTTTTTGAATCCTGTTTTTTCTCGTTCTTTCGTTTGTCTCTGTATTCTAGAAGGGAGACTGTTTCTTTCTCGAACCACAAGGTCCCCATTTCGGTCTTGTTCGGACCTCAAGACACTCACACCCCGGTCGTAACGTCCTTCAGTTGGACCAATTCTTGGTGACAGGAGGGTCCTGAGTTCTTTTGGCACCTGGTAGCTACCCAAAGGACGAAGGAGTCGAAGGTGTCTGACCTGACAAATATCGGTGGTGAGTGGTGGAGAAGTGACGCCTGGGACCGAGGGGTCCTCGCAGGGAAGGGGTCCTCCTTGGTGCTTTTCGTGCACCGTTTGTTTATCTTTGAGTCCTTTCATGGAACTTCGACAAAGGAAGGGGTCTGGACTAAATTCTGTCGAACCAAATATTTGTAAAGATAGTCGTTTAGTGGGTGACGTACACATTGTCTACGGAATAGTTTCTCTGTTTTTTTAATTTTACGTACTCAAAGTATTTTTTATGTCTTTTGGTTATATTTCCCTTATTCCCGGTGTCTAATCGGTCGACGCTGGTACTTCGTAAAAGGTGCCAGTCCGACGTGTAGGAACAATGCTGGGATAGGACCTCTCTGACTCTCGTGGCGGCGTAATCTCCGTCTACGAAATTGGAGACTCGGTCGTCCCTTCGGGTCCTTCACCGTCTCGGACCTAAGGTTGGACTCTGAAGTCTCCCTTATTTGTCAGAGGTGAGTCGGTATGACTTGAAAAGACATCGGTCCAGGAAATGACTTAGACTCTACGTATACGTGAAACCTGGAAATCTCCGTAGGAGAAATTCCTCCTGTGCAGATGTCCCGCTTCATTCAGTCTTCCTCTTTTTGTTTATATCATATAATTGTGCATATACGCCTTGCATCTTTTTACCATACCCACTAGAATACACGCTTCGTCTTTGTCTCTGTATCTACATCTCTTACTTGTATACCCATGGTTCCCCTTTCCTGACCCGCCCTACTCAACTCTCTGACCCTAACTATGTGTATGTGATGATACACGTGTTATCTATTACTTGCTCTTGGATGACACATCAAGTCCCTTGAGATGAGGTATGAGGTACCACTAGATTTGCCCTTCTCTTAGGTCTTTTCTCCCCTATATACAGAAACATACCGACTAAGTGAAACGATGGGTCGTTTGTGTCGTACACTCCGTTGATATGAGGTCACTTTTTTTCTATTGTTACTTCTCCAGCTCAGGTGGAGAGACACGACAAAAGTGCTACCGTGAGTGTGTACACAAGAGCGACACCTATCGTCGAGTCGAGCCGAGGGTAGACTAGTATTTAAGGAGGTTGGAGGGTCGTCGAAGTTATGATGATGTGTTTCTCTTCGAGGTCTCCGTGTTATTCTTGTCTTCTGGGAGGCTACTTTAGGGTCAGAGAGGCATTACCCCCCGTCGTCCTTGGGTCGGATTCTTCGGTCCTCCTGTACCCTGGGTCTCCTTTAGTTTGGTGATAAGTGGAGTGCCTCCCAGTGAACAAGTCTGACTTCGAGGCGACACGGGACTCGGGGTCGGTTGGGGAAGGTCAATGGAATACGGGGTCGAATTTCTCTTTGGTTCTACTTTCACGGTCTAAGCAAGACGGGTGTAGTCAGCCGACTGTACCGTTTGCGCTTGTGTACAGGGTGTGTACGTTTCTGGTCGAAGAGTATAGTGCCGGACCGAACATAAAACACTCTATGTTAATGTCTTCCTCTAATCTGGGTCGTCTCAGAATCGAGTCGACCTCCACAATAATGCCTTTCACTTTACCTGTCGTGGAGATACGACGGTCCAGTGCCCCCTCCGTTGGAGAGGGACCTACCGGACAGTTCTCCGTTATAAGGGTTACGACTCGTAAAGGGTCAACCTACCCATAATTAAGTACATAGGTGAAACGGTTGTAGAGCTACGATTCTTTGGGACAGTTTTGAGCAAAAGAGTCGTGTAGGTAAACCTTCCGGACACAGGACAACGGCTCAAGATGTAGACCATAACGGAACCCATGTCGAGAGATTTGGAATTCGAAGACCAACAACGACTCTTTACGGCTTAGTAAAACTTCCGTAAGATTAAAAATAACAATAATAATACTAATTAAAGGGACATGGAAATTCAATAAAATTTTAATGGAATCTTGTATTGTCCTTGTCATAGTAGAATAATTTTATGTACTTGTGTTTTTTAAAAATGTTCTGTGAAATTTTTTACCTACACTAAGGATTTTATCTGTAAAATTCTAGAAGAGTTCGCCACGGGTGCATTCTAGAGTTTTTTACTCGCTCTAGATTTTCGGGGTGACTTTACACATAAACGGGAGAACTAGAACATCACTGAATCTGTGTTTACAATACCGATTTGACCTAGAATTTTTGTACGTGGAATTTCCAACTCCTGGACCTCCGGGACGTCGTTGTCTCAATTGGAGTCTAAAAGAACCTTGAACAAATTTTTACTTTACGTCAAGTATAATATACGTGTTTGAATCTTTTGTTAGATCTAGTTTATTTCGTCGGGTTTAGAAGTGGGAATGATCGTTCTGCCCCGATTAATTTTTACTTTTCCTCAAAGGAAAATTACTGAAGCCTCTGAAACGTCTCCTATTCACTTTCTAAAAAGATAAAGGAGGGGGGAATGGGAGGGATACTTAACTGTGAAATCAGTAATAGTGTTGTTCGGTCGGTACCCCCCCACCCCCCCGTTCTTCGAGATTCTAGATTTTACGTTGGGACGTCGTCGGTGAGACTTTTTCAAATGGGGACTGTTACACGCACCGGTAATTTATTACACTACGTACCTTTGTCAGTATTTTTATGATTCGATACGAATCGGGAATTTTTCTAAGTCAGAAGCTACGATGGTCTTGGACCTCCCAATACGGACGGGACGATAGAATGGACCGTTTTCCCGTCTCAATTGATTGGGACAAATTTTCCCGTCAAGTAAAGGGTGGAGGAACCTGTTACGTCAAAGACATCGAGGGGCAACCCGTCACGAATTTAAGCAACGGTAAAGAGAGGTTCAGGGAGAAGTAGCCCGGTTCCCAATTCAGTTAGAGACAGAGGTACTAGGGAGGGGTGGTGTCAAGGGACACGTGTACCAATGAGAAGTTGTCCTCCGACGCTAGTGGACATACTCGTGTCTCTCTGTCCCAAGAACGAAAATTTTTGTCGTTTGGACACCTTCGGGTCGTTCAGACTCTTCCGTCGGAAGGGGAAGAAGCCGACCAAGACTCTCCCCGGTTTCACCGTGTCCCGTTTTTACGTGTCCTTTCTGCAAACGAGGTACCTCAATTTGTACAAAAGTACACAGTACAATTTTCATGGGTGCCTCCACTCGCTCCGTCCAGTGAACGGTCGGTCAGGATATAGGACCTTTTGTCAACGTTTCGTCCTTCGTAGCTTAATGTAGTAGGGGAGATTTCACCTATAAAAGTTGGGAAATTAAGTGTAACCTTAGTGGACCCGTCGAGAATTTTGGGAGTCAGAGGAGGGGCTTTTTAAGTC
This sequence comes from Capra ibex, assembly GCA_006410555.1. NCBI lineage: Eukaryota > Metazoa > Chordata > Mammalia > Artiodactyla > Bovidae > Capra > Capra ibex. The sequence continues at coordinate 2,376,372 of SJYO01048541.1, forward strand.
GATCTTAGAGATACTCACCCTGGGCTCATAGTCTTGTAAGATTCCGAGGAAACCACTGGTTTCACGTCGGAACCCCTCTTAGTCGCAGAAGTTCTTCGGAACGAAGCCGTCCCGACCGACTCCCCTGGAGATAGGTTCTGTGTTTAGAGTCGTAACTAAAGTTACCGACGTGAAAACCGAATAACCCCGCGACCCCGCGACCCCTGCTTACGAGTCGGGTGACACCACTACGCCCAGAAAAGGACGTACGTTAGACGTCTGGGACAGATTATAAAAGGTATGGCCCGTTACTCTAGTGTTTGAGGTTTTGTGATTTAGTTTTGGCCTCCGTAATGCCCAGAAGTTATTTTGGGGTAGCGGGTATGCGTTCCCCCTCCCCCTCTTTTAATTTTGGTAGTGGCTCGACGCCTGTACAATATATATACACATATATCGTCCGTAACTCTATCACGTCGTTAATGTCTCTTTTTCTATAGTTCGTTATTGATCAATTTTCACTAGTTCATCGGACCGTCACTTTTCAATGAGTGTTCAATTTTAGAGTAAACACGGACTTTTTTTCAAGTAGTATTTTCTGTGAACTGAAGACCGTTCTTTTACTACATTTACCGTGACGTCCCTCTCTATTGTATCCCTACATGTATACTTTACACTTTACTTGCACTTCCTTTGGAATGAAACTCCTCTTGTACGTTAAAGTTTCCGGAAGTTCTGAAGATTCGAATGTGATTTGTTTAATTAGGTGTTCGGACCTTTTTTCGGAAATAAGGTTTTGTCGTTATTAAAGGTTCATCATACGACCCAAGTCGTTCATTTTAGTAATGGTATTTATTACTTACTATTAAAATTCGAACGTTCTTTACCTAAAGACGTTTCCTACGGACGAAGTGACAGACAAACTCTTCCACCTTTGGGAGATGGTCGTCCAAAGTCTCAAGAAATCTCGTTTGGAAGATTGACGGGATAAAGGTCACGAACTTAATACCAAACACACATACACACAAATTCTAACCTCTCCTGACTAGAAATTATTCTTTAGTCTGTTTATGTCCATTTAGTGTTGACTTACCCGTAAAAAAAAGAAAAATCAAGTTCTTTTCCCGAGATGTGCAGGAAAGTAAAGGTCCAGGAAGTACGTAAGAGGACCAAAGTACAGGTACCTCCTAGTCTTTAAAGGTTTCGTAAGTTCCCCGTCGTGTGAAGTTCGACCAAGGTTAATCCGACAGGCCGTACCTATAGAGTGTGTACAGTTATAAACATCGTCTCGTTCAGACTAGGTGTCCCCGTAGGTGGTCCGTCACTCTCTGGGAGTGGGTGGGTGACGGTGGACACACTCAGTAGGACACCGTCTCGACGGTAGTGGGAGAGACAGGGGAAACTTTTACGGTAGAGACAAGAGATAGGGACACCGGTGAGAATCTAGAGAGGAAGAGGTTCACGGCTCTGGGTCATGTCCTCTATACGGGGTACCTGTAAAATTTAAAGGGTTTATAAAGGTAAACTTATCACGACAAATCCGAGAATCGTGACGGTATATTTGTAAAAAACTCTCGAGTGACGTCTCCACCTTAAAACAGGTCACGGACCTCTTGAGGAACCTCCGAGAACCAACGACCTTACTTTACTTTATCTAGATTCTAGTAAAATAAATTCACCTTTAACTTTGAATAAACTGCACGGGTAACGATCCCTTTCCTCCCTTTAAGACCTAAAACGTATGTTCTCAGTTCTCTACGACGAGAAAGTCTTTCGAGTTTCTTTGGTAGAGAACGGCGTCCCGTGGCCGAAGAACATCAATTAAAAATAGTGGGTTTACGTGTAAATTTCACAGATATGAGGTTTTATTTGCAATATTTACATCTTCCGTCTAGGAACGTAACGTCCCACCCTTCATAGAGTCTAGAAGGAAACGTTTCAAGATAAAGGGAGATACACAAAGATTACTCCCAAAGTCCCGTCCAGAACAAAAAGACTAAAAAAAGGGAGGCGGAGACTTGCCTTACCCCCTTGACAAAACAATAAGTCGCCTGTGATAAGTAGCATAAGAACAGACAAGTAAAGTAAAACCCTTTTACTTTTTCTGTAAAGAAACGAGGAGAGGAGAACATAAAGGTTCCTGTGGGGGCGGCAGTCGGGGGTCCCTATACCGTGAAGAAAGGTAGTGACGGTCGAGCTGGGTCAAGTTTCGACCTCTGACTTTGCGCTCCGTTGGTTGAAGTTCCGGTCGCGCCAGTGATCGTCCGGGTTACCTTCGGCAGCTATAAGGAACAGGAACATCGAGATAAAATAACGGTTAACCGTGATAGAAGTTATGGAAGGTGCACCCCAGACCCCACACACACACAAGGTCACACCTCATCGTCCACGTCCCGCTCTGCGTGGGCGGGCGCAATGGACACTCAGGCGCGCCGGCGGCCGTTTCCCCGGTTAAGTCGGCGCTCAGGAGGAGAGAGGATGGGCGGGGGTCCAGGGGTCGCGGCGTTAGTGAGACCCACCCCAAGGCAACTAAATAGAGTATCAGGGAATAGGTCGCTCGATCACGCGACACTCGCGCAAGGGACCCCAAACGTCAAGGGACTGGACCGAAGCGAGAAGGAGGGACTCCAGAGCCACGTCGACTGGTGAAGAACGAGCAAGGATAAAAATTCACACCACGCGCCCTAGCGGAAACGTTTTGACACAGACACGGCTCCACCCCTTGTAATATTGGACGACGTATTTCGTGCACACAGCGGACGGAAAAAAAAAAAAAATTCGTTTAAATTTTTATTTCACCTCTCAGACAACTGAAACGAAAGGTTTGGTGCGCTGGGGGCCGTGTCACGAGAATTTTAGGGTCGTTTTCGCACTCCGCACGCACCTCGGGCCTGAAAGGGCCTCGCGCGCTCTCGAGCGTCCGAACCCCGCGCGCGCGGCCTCCTTCCGGGGTCCTAGGCCAGAGGCGAGGGAGCCTCGGCCGCTACCAGGCCGCCGGGTCGGCCCGCCGTCCCATGACCGCAGACGACAATCAGGCGCCCGAGCCGGGCCCCAGGAGGCCCTTACGGCGGAGATAGAAGACGCGAGACAAGGCAGCGCCAGCGGATTGGCTTCCCGCGGGCCAGCGAGGAAGTCGGAGCGCCCTGGGCTCGCCCTGAAGGAAGAAGTCCAATCCAAAAGGGACTTCGAAAACGCTACGTGCCCGGGGCCCCTTGTCGGCCAAGATAACACTGACCGTGTAAAGCAACCGTGGGGGGTTATCGAGAGGCTTTGTCGGGGTGGTTTTATAGTTTCGCCGCGTCCTCTGTACTTTGCCCCACTAACTCCGAGGTTCCTGCTGGAACCGTGGCTTGGAGACTGAGAGCGTCGGAATGGAAAGTACAAGACCCGAGTCCGTCGTTTCGCGTTCCCGTGAGTGGGCGGCGGGAAGGACGGAGGGCCCTCCTGGCCGTCGGAGGACAAACGAAGTTCTAAAACCGTGCGCTGACGGAGAGGAAGAAGACCGGGTTCTTTGGGCGCAGTCAGGGGTTCCGGTGAGCCGCTAGGAGCTTCGACAGGAGGCGGCCCTCCCGCAGGCCCGGGGCTCCCCGCGCAGCCGAGGGACCAGGGTCGCCCGCGGGCCAGGAGCCGCCGCCGGGGCGCCGGGGCCTCGGATCGGAGAGAACTGAAACAAGGTGAGCCGTAGGGCCCGAGAGCTTTATTGTCTCGGTTCGGATCGGGTCGCCGCTGCACGCTTGGGCGCGTTCGAAACGAGAAAAGATGGAAACGCGAGAGTCGCGGCTGGTGCAGCGGCGGGGAACGGTGGCTCCTCTGGTCCGACGTAGGGCTCTCCACCCTTCTCAGAAAAGGAAAGGAAGGCACTCGGGTGGAACCCCGGGGGAGCGGGGTCAGGGCTGACGGCGCCGCCCTCGGCCACCTCGTCACGACGGACGGCAGTCCCCCGCTGTTTGACATTCGAAAAGCCGCCGCCCGGCCCTCGCCCAGCGCCCCTCGAGACACACCAGGGGTCGTCCGCCGCCCGCCGACCTCCCCAGCCCCACGTTCGCTACACCTTACACTTCATTCCCGGGCCCACCCCCGAGGCTGTGGGGTATCTCGGGGGCCCGAATTAGGAGGACCGCAGAGGAGGTCGGGGTTTCCAGAAGAGGTTCCCCTCACCCAAGTTCTACGGGAGGGCCCAAGCGCCAGATGACCGTGTCTTCACCTCCAACTACGAGGGGACTACCCTGCTAACCCCTCTTGGCCGAGAGTGAGCCCATGGGTCGAAGTAAACAAGCGACTCACGCGGACGGCGCCCCTCGACCCGGTCCCGCCCCCAATCTTTACCGAAATCGACGAAGTGGAACAGAACTCCCGTGTGGCCCACTACCCACGACGCAAAGGACCCAAATCCCTATTTTGCTAAAGCCAGGAGGCGCCGCGGGCTGAACTTTAAGTCCGTTGTTTTCAGATCTAGTCCTCGATTGTCCAAGGTTTTGGTGAACCTCTCTAGAAACGCCCCGACGGGGTGACGACCACCGGAGCCTCCCGGGGTTCAGGGAACGCACGAGTCAGGAGAAGCGAGCTACGGAAAAGTCTCGAGGACCGAAGCTAATGGGTAGAAGTAGGTTTAGTGGAAAAGAGGAGGCTTGGGCTGCGACATGCCAGCACCCAGCACCTCCCCGGATTAGAAGATTTTATCAGGGTAGGGTGGAGAGTGGTCACATGAGACTGCGAGGAGACGGGCCAGGCCACAGGAGAGACTTCATGGGCCTTGGGTTCCGACGTGATGCTAAAGACACGAGGTCCTTCCCTCTCAGGAGTGGAGAAGACTTGGACCGAAAAGAAACAGGTTTCTGCCAAGAACTTTAGTGGACGGCCCTGGACGTGTGACGAAGGGGTCTCGGTCCTAATTAAGTCGGAGAGGATTGACTGTATAAGCCTGTCAACCCAATCCTCGGTCGTCCGAAAGAGCAGAGAGTCCCTGAGTCGGAAGCGACGAGGGGTCTTACACGACTAGCCCAGACAGACTCGGAGGTCATCGTAGTGACGTCGACACACGTCGAAAGGTGGTCGAGGGTTCGTGACCTGAGAACCCTGGTTCCCACACCCTCTGAGAAAAGAGGAGGAGTCCTCTCGACCATCAGGTACCCTTAGGGACCCTTGGCCGCGAAAAGGATCCGAGGGAGGTTGGGCGGGACGGAAGTCGAGTCACGGGAACTTGAACGTCCCGGGGTTCGAGTCTTTAGGGTCCTGATCAGAGGAGGTGGAGGAGTGAGGACCAGGGGTGGAGATCCGAGGAAAACCCTGACGGTGTCAATCGCTGTGTCCGACCTTTTGGTGTTAAGTCCTATCTCTTTCTGTCTTTCCTCCACTACCAATTACGATTCCTGTCTCTCAAGTCCCGACGTGTTTGGGGTGAATGGACTGTCCCTTTCCTGGTGAGTCACCAAATTGTTTCTAGGGGACCTTCGACGTCTACGTCTCACTTACCACTCCGGTCCGGCGGAGTCGTACCTTTCTACGACCTAAGACCGACCCTTCACCGGATCTTGCCCTCGATATCGAACACAGGAGATCACCCGGTCGTCCAACGGGGACCCCAGAGGTATCGTGGTCCTGGGAGAAGACCCCCGGCATCCAGTCTTAGGGAAAGACTGGACACAGGACTTAAGTTCACCCACCCGGTCAGATGTCCCCTGTCTCAGATTTTACGCACAGAGAGTGTAGTGACTTTAGTGTGATGGGGGTTCCTCACCCATTGACAGTTTGTAACATTTCTAAAAGACTCGCACTCTAACTCCACAACCGGTCTTTACCCTGTGAGATCTCAGTGAGGTAGGGTTTACGGAGTCCAGGCGACTGGTCCGTGGGACGTGGTCGGACGACGAAAATGACCCCGCGGGAGCACTGGGTCCGACCCCGTGATCGCCGACGGGTCCCTTTCCCTTTGCTCCCCATCGGGGTATGACTCGTGGGACGGTGGTAGTTGAAATTAGGGGTCGATAGAATCATCATTACCGTCCCCTCCAATCATTGTGTTGATTTTGGTTCTGATCATGACGACGATTATTTATGAGTAGTTAAACTTTACTGATCTGTGCATGATGACGATTATTTATGATTAGTCAAACTTTACTGATCGGGTAGGATAGTAAGACTTTTGAGATCACCATTCCCCGAAGGTCCCTCGATCTTGTTCACCTTCCTGGGTCCGGACCGCGCCCAATCCTGATACACACACACACACGCACGCACGCGCACACACGCACACACACACACACACACACACACACACACACACATCCCCCTACCCAAGGTTCCCTCCCGGCTCCCCCCTCCTGCCTTTCTCCCCATCTCAAAGTCCCGCCCCTTCCCCCGCGGCCCCGCGTCACTGCCCTTGGTTACTCGACGGTTGAGCGCTCAGAGGCCGCACTGACGGCTCTAACTGCACCTCCTGTGCAGTTTAACTAGGGGCGTGAGGCGTCGGAGGGCCAGTCTGCTTAAAGAGGATTAGCCTACTTCAAGTGGGATCCGGACCCCAGCGCCCGCACCTCTCACAGGACCCTCGCCCGCCGCCGCCGCCGCCGTCGCCCGGGCCCCCGCCCGCCGCCGCGCGAGCCGCCGCCGCGTGCCGCGAGAAGGTCAGGCGCCGGGCCGGCGGCGCCGAGAGCCGAGCGCGCGCGGGAGGGAGATACGGAGAGGGCGCCGCCGCCGCGGGGTCGAGAGGGCCTGGCGCGGCCCGGGTGGGGGCCGGCGGAGCCGCGGTCCGTCGGCCGGCCGGGCGCGCGGTACCCATTCCCCGCCCGCCTGCTCTGCCCCCCGCGCCCCCGCCGCCACAGGGCCGCGGAGGGAAGGGAGCGCAGGCTCCAAAGGGCCCTTCTAGACCAGGCCCTAAGGCCAGGCCCTAAGGCCTGGCCAACGTAAGAGGCGTGCGGGGGTCAGGGCCCTCGCCTCCCCCGCGAGCCGATCATAGCCCTCCCCTACAAGGTTCATCTGCGCGGTCTCTAGCGTTTTCCCGTGCCTCCCGACCTCGCGCGCCGCGAGGGGAGGCGGCGGGGACGCGCGTACGACTGAGGGCCCTGACCTGCGCCAGACGAGCGACCCTAAGACTCCTCGGCGGCCAGTGGCAGCCTCCGCGGGCCCCACGCCGGGGACAGGGGCGCGCCGGTGGGAGCCGAGTGGGCGGCCACAAGAGAGGGGAGGGGAGTGAGACCGGCCCGCGCAGGCGTCTCGTCTGGATGCCGCTCCACTTGGTCGACCCGCCACACAAGCAGTTGCCGGCCGGGGACGGGTTGCGGTAGGCGGACGCGTAGCACCTCGACCGCGTCGACCCGTAGGCTGGGACACTGTAGTCGGCCGTCGAAGCGCACAGGGTGCCGACGCACTCGTTCTAGGACCGCGCGATGTTACTCTGCCCGAGGTAGGACGGGCCGCGGTAGCCCCCGTCGTTTGGGGCTCAGTGGTGGGGGTTGCACCAGTTCGTATAGGCCCTGATGTTCGTCCCACTGGGGCCGTAGAAGCGGACCCTCTAGGCGCTGGCCGACGACCGGCTGCCGCAAACGCTGTTCATGTTGCACGGGAGCCACTCGAGGTAGTCGGCATAAGACGCGTTATTCTAACCGTCGGACCGTGTCGGGCCCGGGATGCTCCGCTCGTTCGTCGGCGGCGGAGTCGGCCGCGAGGGGATGTTAGTGTAAATGGTTATGGGGATGGGGTCGGGGCACAGCAGGTGCCCGCGGTTCTACCCGTCGGTGGTGCCCCAGGGACCGTGTCGCCCGGTGCAGTCGTAGGGGGCAAGTACCGGGAGCCGAGTGAGCCAGTCGTTGTAGGACCCGTAGGCCTGCAAATACCTCGTTTGTCCAGTCACCGCGGCCGGAAGCCATCGAAAGGACCTTCCCCGTCTTACCTCGCTCCCCCCGTCCTCACACCCATTCCCCTAGTGAGAGCGGCCCCGAGGAGGTTGACGAAAACCGAGTCCCCTTCCGAGGCCCGACCGGTCCCTCCGACTCCCAGGACCCCGGAAGACACCCTCAGGAGCCTGTAGAACTTGAAAAATACTGTTTATACCTTTTATAAAAGGGTTTACCTTCTTGTTAGCGACTGGTGTTAAAGTCTCGGGACTTTAACGCGAAAAAGTAAGAACGTTTTTCATACGTTTGGGGATAGTGGTCTAGATTCGGTTTGTTTGGCGTCCGTTAAGACGGTGTAAAATTCTGATCAAAGAAGGTCCCAGGGAGTGGTAAGGCCTTTCCCGAGACAGGGAGGGTCCGGGTTTCTGAGAAACTCATTTCCCACTTTCCCGGTGGACCGGGTCACTGAACTCAGAGGTCATCCGGGGTGTCGGAACGTCCAGCACTCCGACTCTGGACCTAGTGTCCGCGGATGTCCGACACCGGCAGGAATCCTACCTTCACGGGTACCTAAACGGGAGCCGGACGTTATTCTGAGAGTCGTTAGACAGACCCACACCTCCCTCTCCTCCACCCAAACCCCCGTCGAAACTACGCCCGAGCCCTCTTACCACCCCCGGTCTTGACTCGGGACTCAGAGAAACGTGACAGGGGACGGGGATCGTCTTACAACACAAGGATCCACTTGTCTGAGTCGTCCTCCCATTCTCCGTTTTAAGTGACATCGGACTCTCTCTCTCCTCCCCGTCCGCAGGACCTACTTTGACTTCCGAATCGAGGTCGCCGGAACTCGGTCCAGAGGTCCGGGCACGTGTCCGACAAAGAGGAACACCGAGTTTGAGTCGGACCCGGAGTCCGAGTCCGGTTTCGAAACGTACCTCGTCGGGTGGCCGTTGACCGTCCCTCCACTGGACCGGTCCGGACTCGAGTCAACACCTCGAAAGAAAGTCAAAGTAAGCGTATGTGGGCGAGGTCCTCGTCTGGACAGGGGGCTGCGAGAACCCACCGACTCGACTGTGAATAAAGTCCTGTGGGTCCTACAGAGACGTCCCTCAGGACGTGTCTTTGTCGAAGATCGGAAGGTCTGCGAAAAACTCTGTAACTCTTTGGGTCACATTAAAAAAACTCGGAAGATACCTAAACTTGAACCTGGAAAACCCCGTGGTAGAGACCTGTCACCTTTCCGCCGGACCCGGCTCCAGCGGTCGAAACCGACGGTCGACAGATGGGCGACCTCTAGGGAACAAAGCGCCCTTCGCCCAACTCCCGACTCCCCTCCCTCCTCATCCGGGTAGACGGGAGGACACGGCGACCCTCGTTTTCGCTTTGGACCCCGGCACCCGCGTAGACTGGGAACCCCCAAGTCTCCTCGGGACCTAAGCGGGAACCTAGGGTCCACCTGTGATTTTCCGGGCTCACGCGGACAGGCCCGCCTCCCGACGGGTGTACGGGAAGATTAGGCAGGACACAGGGGCGTCCCCGGGACCGCCCCTCGCTTCCGCGGCGGATGAGGGGCTTCTACCTTCTGACCCGCCCTCACTTGGCGCGCCGGAAAGGGCGGTCGGGACGACACTTACCCGAGCTCTTTGGACGGAATCTGTGCCTGTAATTTATGTGCGTCCATTGGCTCGCGCCCCTTCCTCGGCAGGAAGTAGTCCCCTCACCTCCTCAACCCCCGACCAATCTCTCTTTTTCTTCTGGGGGGGGGGGGGGCTGTGAGGCTCCAACCCCCTTCGCTCGACCCCTCTGTCAGTCCCAAACCGACGGACCGGGCCGTAGACGCCCGTATAAAGAGAAAAAGGATCCGCGCGACCGAAAGTTCCCCTAACTTAACGTAAAACCGGTTCTGTAAAAAACGATTTTTTCGACCCTGCTCAATTGTGTTTTCTATTCTCCTGACTGAGGGAAAGAGATTTAAGGTCTACCACTGAGGGAACTGGGGAAGTGGAAAATACTCGTGAAAATCTCAACCTCACCCGTAGTGAAACAGCCTCAAGAAAGGTCCTGTCAATCTCCGGTCCGAAGCACACCCTTAGTGCCGATCTGTCGTCCCCCTTACTCCTAGGCGGGGGGGGCTGGGGAGGGCATTGACGGACACGACCCCTTCGGACTCCCCAGCGGACGACCACTGTCCGACAGCGCGAGAGAGGAGCGTCAGCCGGAGGCCGGAGAGGCGCCACCCGCCGAAGGAGGGCCGAACGCGGATGGGCCGGAGGTTGGTCGTGCCGCACATGTCGAGCGGCCGGCCGCCGATGGAGCGGGGCCCGGGCGGCACCGGCGGCCGCGTCCCAGGGGGCGACCGCGGGGGCCCGCGGTCGCAGTGGCACGTGCCGCCCCTCGAGCGCCGTCGGCACTGGAAGTTCGTAGGGTTGGCTCTTCCACTCCCCACGCCGGCCCGCCCGTCGCCCGTCCTCCCGCCGCCCGTCCTCGCGATCCTTCCCAGGGACCTTCCTTTCGCCCTTCTGTCTCTCTGGCTGTCGCTCTCCGACCTCACCCATGACCGGATCTAAGAAGCGAGCCAAATACGAAAGTCAGACAATTGAAGAGTCTCATCTAATTTGTCCACATTTGACACAGGGATCTTTCCGTCCTCCTCCAACCCTCTCCGCGATCCTGACAGAGGGGTGGACCACACCTCTTTTTCTCAAGGGGGAAAGATTCAGAGCAAAGAGACAGGGATCTTTACAGATCTTCCGTGGGAGGTCCCCGTCGAAGGACACCGGACGTCCCGACATGAAAGACACCTGGACGATCACCGTGGACTCGGGCCGTCCACCCAACCTGGACGAGACCCGAAGAAGGTACAGGACGTCCAGAAAAGGAGGTCCAGGCTCAAAAAAAAAAAAAAAATTTAAGGGGAGGGGGAGGTGGGGTAGTCCGGGACCAGAGAGGAATTTGTGTAGGAAACCCTTTCCTCTGTCGTAAAGTCAAGATTCAGAGATTCCGATCTGTCCGATCTGCGTTGACACACACCACCAAAACCCCTAGGTAGAAAGACGTCCTTTACACCGACCCCCAAAGATGGAGAAAACGGCGACGGTAGAACGGGTGGGGGAGGAGGTATTTAGACGAGAGACTATTCGGTTGATTGTTTAAACTCCATAAACTGTCAGTTGTCGCGCTCCCCGGAGAAGAATGTAACTAGAAACACAAGATCAAAAAGGATGTTGAACCCTTTTTGAATGGACGGGAACTCAGACGTAAAAGGAGTGACACTTTTCTTACTGTCCTAAACGGTCAAACCTTCGACGGCGAAGGCCCAAGACCCGTGGTCTTTTAACGTTGAAGCCGAGGAGATCTCTTTCCTTCCTCAGTAGGGGCCCGCCGCCCCACGGTCGGAGGGACATTTCCTCCGACTTCTGTTTGGACCCCCGTCGTACCCGGTGTCCCTACAAGGTCTACTGACTTCCCTGGAAATCGTCGACTGGACGGAGTATGAGTGGGTCCGTCTTCACCCCTGTCCACCGTAGGTATCCATCTCCTGTCCGTACAGACCACTGTGAGTCCGTTTTTCAAAAGAAAGGTTCATCAAAGTATCAAAGTAACTCTGTATTATCGTGTTAGGCACTTTCTCTCCCCCGTCCCTGATCTACAGTGACAATTGTCAGTGCGTCTCCTTGTTTTCAAAAGTTTTTTATAAAAGTGGAAAGCACCTCGTGTTTTTAAGACCCTATAGTTAAATGTCTATAACTCTTACTCTTGAGGAAATTCGAAGTTTAAATTAAATTTATTAAATTTAAGGTAGACAAGTAAATATCCTTTTAGGTTCATTTCCCTTAAAATTTTCAGGTCTGAGTCTCGAGGAGGTTCGAAAGGGAAATTCCTGTCTATTTCCCAGAGTCCCTTTACAAAACGAGTCTCGGAACAGGAACCTGAGGTCAGGTGACAAAAGAACTGTGGACTCCAAGAGCCGACTTAATCTTTAGTTTTACCCTGAATAGTTTAATGTAATTACTCTGATTTGTAAATTCATTCAAGTGAACTAAATCTTTTCACATCGGTTTTTAAATTTACTAGAGGGGACCCCACTGGGGTTCCTCGTCGTTCTGAATGTTTTTCCTAAGTGATTGAAGTCTTGCTACTCCAGGAAAAGTTTGTCAGCGAGACAGTACCTTGTACAGTTCGTGATGTAATCTTTGTTCAATACTTTACATCTATTATTAGGTCTCCCCTTCGACGATTTAGGTCAATTAAACTTCACCTTCCCCCTTGAGTAACTACCAACTAAAAGAAATCTTCTTTGGAAGGAAAGTCTTTATGCCTCGGCCCTGAAAGGACCGTCACGTCACCAATCCTACGGTGCGAAGGTGACGTCCTCCGTACCCAGGTTAGGGACCAACCTCTTGACTTTGTACTTTCTCGGGTGTACCTCGTCGGTCTTTTTGTTTTTGTTTGTGTTTGTTTGTTTTTTGGGTCTCGGTAACTGACTGGGACATAAAAATGAAGGATAGTACCTCGTAGGGTCGGTAAAGGGTTTAGACGTCGCTATTAGTCGATGTAAGCAATAATTTAATTATTGTTAAAGGACTAGGACTGTCAAGAAATTTCTAGGTCCATTTCCCAGTAACTTATTTAGTCCAGGTAGTAATTCTTACTAAAGAAGTCGACCGTATGTTCACAAACGTAAACTTGTCCTTGTATATTACTCTTAATGTATGGCTGAACCCAATACCAATGAGAAGAGTAACCGTCTTTTTTTTCCTTAACTTTTTAACGGGGGGTAGGAGGTTCACCGGAAACTTTTTAATGTTTCATTACGTTTAGTGACGGAAATTAAAAGATTAGTAACGAATGTTTTAATAGAAGTTTCTTTAGACAGGGTCTTTTGTCAAATGATGGTAAGTAACAAGTCAAGTAGTCTTGTCATTCTTATTGTAAATAACTTGAAGAAGTCATTCGTCAAAAAATCGACTTTCAGTACTTACGAGTCATTTTTGTTTATGCAGACTAGTAGATCAGGTATGTGCCTGTTATATATAATATAAAAAATATACATATATGTATATAAAGTCATACAAGAAGTTTAGTCCACGTCCACTTGTAATTGATAATACGATTCTATTCTAATGAGTCTACAGTTTAATACCTAACGTTAACTAATTGAAATAGAACCATTTCCCAACCCCCAGATCCAAGGGATAATACATCCATTCTTGCACACTAATTGTAAAGGGTAACCACTTTCCCTTACAATTAAGAACTCCCGACACTCGTGTCCTTTCAAGGTGAAGTAGATGTACACTTACCCGCCGCTGTAAGACACATCCTTAGAGGTGCAAATAGGTCTGTTCTGGCAGAGGAAGAGAAAGGTCTGTCCACTGTCTGGGGTGGTCTGTTTACCATAAATGGCCCAAACATCTTTGAGTTTCACAGGACCGAGACTCCAGGAAGGGTCGGTCAAAAACCTTTCTGATTTCTAAACCTTTAGTGTAAATATTCTGTAACGTATCCGAGTTTCTTTTACACAGAAAAACAATAAACAATCTCTGTTAAGCTCCGAACAAGGTCAGCAGAGACGAGGCCTAATCAAGAACTTCCTAGGATTTTCGATAGAAACGGTCCTCATAATCCCGCGTCTGCAGCCGGACTCTCGGACGGTGACGGCGGTTGGCCGCAAAGGAAACTACGTATTCTGGAACCTCTGGGAAAAAGTCTTAGGGGAACTGTAGAGGAGGAGGGGACGGGCGGGGCGGGGTCCCAGGGCAATCGGCACCTTAGCTTCAGGGTTATAAAAAATTTTTTCGAACAGGGGCAGGACGGGTAATACTAATTTACTCGAACGTCGCGCGGATTGCTTCCGGGCTCGAACGCTTCGGTCGTACGGAATGCGTGAGAACCGCGGGCCCCAGGTCCTCCACCCCTGCGTCCCCTCCTCTCCAGAATACCCCTCCCTTACCAGCCCCTTCTCGATTTTTGTGGCGTCGTCCTAGCTGGGGGCATCTCACCTCACGTTAGACAGAGACCGGAAGGCCCACAAACAAAAAGTGCTCAAGTAAAAAAAAGGCGAACAGAGAGTCCGTTGGCCGGGAACCGACTCTTTGGAGGATGAGGCCTCTACAAAAGATTTGTCCGGGAGTGGAGGTTCACACACATCACCCACCTTACTTTTTTAGACTTTTGAGTCAGCCGACTCGCCGGCGTTGACACAAATCCTTTCTCTCGACTCTCCGTCCCCGCTTGTTCCCAAGACAGGACCTTTCCAGAAGTCCAGGAAAGCGGTGGAGACGCGTTTCGCCCCGCGCGCGCGCGGGGACCACGTCTTCATACCCGGGCCGAGGCCCTCGATTTCCCCGTCACGCGAACGGCGGCCCGCTGCCGACGACGCCCGCATTTGTTACCCCTTGAGGGGAAGCGGGGTTTGACTCCGCGGGGGTCTAGGAGGGAAATTTCCTTCTGTACTCAGCCCCCACCCCCCCTCACCTTTTCTTTCAACTCTTATCTGCAGAAATCCACATTTGTTAGGACACGGAGGAACACGTCTTCGGCTCGCCGTCCCGCAGCCCTTTCCCTTTTTGTCCCCAACGTGTTATCACCGCAGTGAGAGGACCGAAGGTCATCGTTTTGAACCCGGGGAAGGGTTTTGGGATTCGTTGTCTCGTTGCTCGTTTTACGGCGGACTAGGCCGTTCTGGTGTCAGTGACTGAGGCCTCCGGGGTGCGGGGTCCTGCGCCACACGGATGACACCGCTCGCGTCGACCCAGGGGCCCGGAGCTCCCGTCTTGCTTCAGACGGCGGGCGGAGTACGCGTTGGTGGCGGGTGCAGCCAGGTCCGGGGGCCCCTGAAGGAGCTCCCCGCAAAACCACTGGGCGGGACTGAGCTAAAGGGGCCGGGGATCGCTCGAGACGTGATAAACCTCCTATCACTGGACCAGGCGCCCGTCGGGGAGGTCGGCCACACGGCCGACCCCAGACCACACCCAAAGCCCCCCACAACCCTCCGCCGCACTCTCGTAAAGTTGAGGGGCGAGGAAGGGGCGCTGCAGACCCTAGGCTCTCGGCGGGTAGGGCCCCGGCAGGGAAAGCCGTAGCGAAGGAACGCGGGGCCTGGGTGAAAGGACTCGTCGCACCCCTGGTCTGGTAAAGCGCCTCCCGTCCCCCAGACGCAATACCTCGTAGACGGCCTCACGGGACTCGCCTCTCGGCGCCGGGCCCGACCCGCCCGCTCCCCGAGGGCGCCGACCGGCAGCTCCCGTGCCCCTACGGGTCAGAGCGACGGAGGAACGTCACGGGCCGACACCTCGCGCTCGGCGAGGAAGGGGGAACCCGGGGCGCGATGGGTGGCGCAGCGACCCGCAGCGCCAGGCGGCCAGAGGACGAGGCGCGGCGCGGGCTGTCACTGGGGTGCGGGACACGAAGGAGGGCGTCACCGGCTGGCCTTCGGCGGGTCGGGGCCGCCGTTCCGGGGTCTGCCGGAGCCCTCGAATGTGCCTGATGGGTAGGGCCGGAGCTGGAGGATCCCGGCGCGGAGGCGATCGGCTCGGGCTCGGGCTCGGGCCTCCGTCGCCGCCTCTCGCGTGGGCTCCTAAGCGGCGGCGGCTCCACGGGTAGTCGGACCGGAGCGAGACGGGGCGCGGGCCTCCGGCGCGCAAGAGGTAAGAGGCCCCAAAAGCCGAAGAGACTTGAAACCGAAACCTGACAATGTAGGAGCAGACTGAAAAGCAGGCTGCACCGGAGGGAGCGGACGGCCGGAGGTCGCGGAAAAGGCTGAAGCAGGGCCCGGCTAGCGTGGGACGGAGGCAGGGGGAGCACGGACGAGAGGGTGCGGAGGAACGAGAGAGGCAGAAGATAGAGGAAGGATAGCTGGGAGGAAAGAAGGGAGTGGAAGCGGGCGAAATACAAGGAGACAGAGATCGGAGGAAAAGGGGGACGCAGAAGGGGTAGATGCACCAGGGACAAAGGACATAGGCCGGGGTAGCCGGTGGAGGAGAGGACCCGGAAATCAGTGATGAGGCGGAGAGAAGCAACCGGGACGAGGGGGGTCGGGATAGTGAAACGGTTCTCGGGGGGAGGGGGAGCTGTCCACTTGTCCTGTCTAGGAGGCCAGAAATCGGGGGTGGAGAGTCCCCGGGGGTACGGATGAGATTCGCCCCCGAGCTTGGACCCTTAACCTCTTCGGCGTCGTAAATAAAGTGCAAAATAGTGTTACTTGGGTTCGTTTCGGAGCCACTTGGCAGGGAAGAGGAGGGAGGAGGTTCCTGTAATAGACCTTCATAAGAACAGACCTATAGAAGAGTCACGGATTCCTGACCCAAAGAGAAACGAAGGAAACTCCACTACAGTGGGGTTTATTCCAACTCCCGTCCCCCCGTGGACGCCGGTGAACACAAAAGACACCAATCTTTTGGTAAGGATGGGACCTTCACAGGGGAGGATGAGGAGGTGTGGGTTGTCCTCCCTCAGGTCGTATACCATCTGTACAGACGTGACAAAAATAAAAAAAGACATAAGTCCTCAGTCGGGTAAACAATTAAATTTGGTGTTTGACGAAGACCCATGTTTCCACGTTAGACTGAAGACCAAACGTTTCCCTACCCCAACCTTTTTGGGTCTTTCACAGGAGATCTCGTCTTGTGTTCGAGACAAGTGACGAAGGTTCAAGTCCGTGAGACCGCCATCCTGGGACCTGTGTTTTAACGTTAGAAACACCAGTCTTTTTACAGTGACCACTCTCAGACTGTAGTGGACAATTGGTACCGATGGAAATTTATTTCCTTCCGTAGATTTTCAGACGAAACATTCCCGTTCGGTCAGACACAGGTCGGACCTCATAACACATCCATACAGAGTGACTGAATCGGAGACCCAATGGTCGTAGTTGTGATAATTCTCCCTTAACAAAAATGACCAAATAAGGAATCGCGAACGGTGGGTCTAACTCCATCTTCTCTTTCCTTCCCCTCTGCTGGTAAAAGTCCCTACCAGGGACTTTTGAGTTCCATCGTTCCGTCTTACGTCCTTGGTAGGATTTTACTTCAATTAAGAATCTCCCTTTTTTTTTTACCCTTATTCCGTCATTCCTGAAAAAGTCTTGTGAAATTTTTTTCAAGATTTCGATTTATTTTAATATTCTCTGATAGTTTATTGGGTCCCTAAAGAGTCACGGCTCTTCCGAGGTGATGAACAAAATAAAAAGGCGGGACACAAACCAAGAGATTTTGACTGTCGTCTCTAAAAACTTAACTTCCAAAACGAACATTCTCCTCGACAGACAAACCTCCCTTGACCACCCCTTTAATAAAAGTCACACAGAATGAAGTTATCATGGACGACCTCCATAAGTAGTTTTAATTACTTTTCTCATAGACGGAAAAAAAGTATATCTCCGAAAATAAGGATCCAGAAGTTTCAGAGAACGGATATTTTTTTTCAAGGTAAAATATCTGTCCTCATAATTCCTAATCTCTGGATCAAATAAAAAGACCCGGTGTACGTCGTTCGATACCTAGTGTTTCAGACCTGTTCCTTTGACCCACTGTAGTAGAGTAGTCTCTTGGTTCTAACCCCAAGTTTGAACCTCGGACCCCAGGAGTCGGAAGACACGGTCGTAAAAGACGTCTCTCCGACGAGTATTACCATTGTCCCTATTTCGCAAATCTACTCGAATACACCAGTCAGTAGGTTCGTAGAGTGTGTGGGGAGGAACAAAGGACCTCCTGACCGACGGAGGCCGGTCCTTCTTCCGCGGAGTGGAAAAAACTTCTTTACTCTTCTTAGGTAGAGAGTAACGGCAGTAGGAACCGGGGGGGGGGGCGGGGGGGCGAGACGGCGAAGAGTGAGACACAAACTCAACTGACCCTAGTACCCGCTCTTCTCGACCTTTTACATCGGGTCCTTCCGACCTCCTACGGGGCACGTTTCCCACCGCGAAAGGTTCAGACAGGGGACACCAAGGAGAACACCACACCGACCTCCTCCCAGAAGGTCCCAAGGGTTGAGACTCCCGTGTAAGTGCCCCCTGTACGTCGTAGATCCGCGTCCCGGTCACACGAGATATCGTAGGTAGGACAGAGGAAGGACCTCCGACACCCAGGACCCTTCAGGGTCGTCCGAATGTACTTCGGCGATGAGGTGGCCCACCCCTCCCCCGGACATGGGAGCGGTTCGGAGCAACAGGACTCACACTTTACCTGGGAGGGTCCAACACTGCAGTGACCTTCGGGCCGGGACCGGAACGAAGTGGACAAACTAATAAGAAAAACTCCAATTGTTTCCCGTCCTCTCAGTAAAAATCTTACTACCTTCCTGGATCCTAACTTTGCGAAAAGTCTTCTCGAGTAATTCCTGACCTAAAAAACAACAACAACAAGAGACAGGTGTACCGAGACACCTCCATGACCCCTGAGTACCATTCTAATGTCTCATGACACAGTCTATCTGATTAAACTCTTTTAGTGAGGAGTCTTCGTTAAACGTGATCGTGGACGGAAAATAATAAAAAATTAAATTCTTATTTTAAAAAATTTACTTCTCTTCATGGTTTTTTATTTGTTCTACACGTCAGTGAGTTCAGTGGGAAACTAAACAACTTTCCTACTTTCAATATATATATATATATATATATATATATATATATATATATACCAATCTTTTCAGATCGTCGTGTCTTTGTAACTTTACTTTTCCCTTTCGAAGAAGGTCAGGAGTAGCGACAGGAATTTCCACTTGCAACAAAGGCAAAAAAAAAAAAAATTTACTAAGGAAGGTCCTTTTTTTTTACGTCTGTTGTCGTAAGACAAAGACACATACATGAAAGGTCCAAGTAGATCACGACACAACCCACGTGTACCCACCCCAGACGTTCAGACTAGAAACGTGTAGTGGTCGAGGTCGTATAGATGAACTAAGACACTTTTCTACGTATAGTTGTCCCAAAATAATCTTTGTCTTATAAACATTTTTCCCGGTCGAGGCACGAAATTTACTTATTTCTACTTTAAAACACCGTAAGAACTAACCTCCTACCCGAATCTTACCTACCATTCTTGAAGGGACCCTTTCCACCGACGAAACCCCGTTCCTCCTTCTTTTCGGTTGTTTTCCCGTCCTCTGTGTCTTGAAATAGGAAGGATTTGTGTAAGACCAAACAGGACGTCCAGTGACTTCCTACGAATTTGAACGGTCCCCAACTTCTTACGTGAAAAGGAAAGGAAGATTTCCTCTGACAGAGAGATCCAGCTTTTTTCTCTACCTCCGTTTCCCCACCCCTTCTGGGAACAAACTTCTTTATTACCTATCGTTATTTTACATTTGTAGGACGTGACCGGACTCGTAAGAGAAATGAAGAGGGGTTCATTAAGCTTTAGATACACCGTAATTAGAAGACGACCCACCTGGGGTGAATGACTGTTGACACAAAGGGACAAACGAACAAAGAACTGAGGACAATTCCTCCCACTCTAAATAAATTACCTCACCACCAGACCCAATTTCGGGTGATATCTAAAAGACCGTAGTCAAAAAGATCGATCTTAATGTAACCAACCCAAAAAAAAAAAAAGGTTTTCTTTGAGATGGACGAGATACACTCCGAACCTATTATATTTAAATCTTAGAACGGTCTTTTACGGGTTCCTTGAGTCGGCTTTCCTGGAACGTAGGTCCGTCCGACACATTACTCTTTGTAAACTAAGAAAAGAAAATTATCCGTCCTTAATACGTGTTTTACCATAAACCAGAAGTGGAACTGGAACGACAAACTTGATATCGAAGTAAGTGACACCGACTCTATAAAGATCGGTTTGCCAACCTAGAGTTGAATTTTTTTAAGAAGACAAAAACCTAAAAAAAAATTTCCTGTCTCGTTCTTCCTTAGTGTGACAGAAGAAAAAGGTTCCGTTATTTTCCTTTTGGTGTGTAATTCATTGTTAGGTTGAACCCTTAATATTTGTGAACCTTGTTAATATGACTTAAATCAGATCAGAACAGAAACCTCAACTTTGGTCAACTTTGGGGACAAAGTGAGATTTCTCGAGAAGAGGTCCTCTCGTAAGACACTAGGAGCAACCTTGTGTGTAGACAAAGACCCGACCGGTTCAGGTTTTCACCTTAGGGTTAATGTCAAAAGTACCCACTACCTTAAAGTTG
This sequence comes from Capra ibex, assembly GCA_006410555.1. NCBI lineage: Eukaryota > Metazoa > Chordata > Mammalia > Artiodactyla > Bovidae > Capra > Capra ibex. Next base: position 2,396,324 of record SJYO01048541.1, read on the forward strand.
ACGGAATGTTAAATTGGTGGACCCAAGGGAAGTGAGAAAAAGAAGAACTCCTACTTTATTCGACTAGTTCACGAGTGAGTCGATAATTTAATGTAAAGGTAGGACATTGTAAGATAAAGGAAAAAGAGATCACTCTATATAACTGACTTACCTAATAGAGGTCACAGAATATAATCGGTATGTTAAAAGGGAAACCCCTTCAAGAGGGACAGTGACCACCTACACCAAAATCAAAATATTCTAAATTAAAATGGGATTTGTTGTTTATTGTATTGTTTTAAGAAATTGATCTACCAAAATTAAAGTGTTGTTTTGAGAACCTACTTTTTTTACTCTTTCTATAAACTTACTTAATTTCCTTTAACTAAAAAATTTTCTCAACTTAACCTTGAACTTCGAACACTTTGTCTTTTGTTTTTTTGTTCGTTTTCGACGAAACCGTCTCAAAATTATCCAAATTGAACTAGATTCTTCACTTCCATAGTAAGACCGGTGCTCCCCCTCGTGCGTAACAAGGTCCTTCTATTTCTACTTATGTTTCTATTGTGATTTATATAAATTTTTTAAGTAGTAAGAGAAGTTCACCACTGGACAGGTCAACACTTGTTGTGGACAAATGTTCTTATCACGAGAAGAGCAACACTAATAACAACATGAACTATTAGTCTACGTAACTAAGACCTCGTTTGTCCTTTCCGACCAGTATCTCACTCTTTGTCTAAAAGAGTCGAGTAGGTACACCCTTAATAGTTTATTTAATCTACTCTAAGTTCTAGTGGAGTCTCTATTTAAAGTGAAGATTTAAACTGAGATGATCTATGCATATATAAGTTACGAAATTTAGATCTCGTTTCTTCTCAAAATTTTTCGTTGGATCAGTTTTGACTACAGAAGTCCTTTATTTGAAATAGACACAAACACATCAAAACTATGAAAACTAATCAAACCCAAACTTCGCAGGGTTAAAATTCGTAGAATCAGTAGAAAAACTTCAAAATTTAATAAATTTTTAGTACTAAGTGTAAATTTCTTTCCGACTAGAAAACATCTCTCCATCTTTAACTGATAAAGGAGTGAAAACGTAAACAAAATGCTATTTTAGGACTTTCCAGTGAATGTCCACCCCCATTTCTCCTGGAAAAGGAATCTAATTTGTTCCACCCCCACCCCCAGAGACAGAAATGGAACACGAAAGTATCTATAATTTAAGTCTGATATTCGACACCCTGCCGAGGGACTTTCTCTACTAGAGCCTCCTCTACCCCCCATAAGTCCCCGAATCTTCGACCGTCTAAACCGAACCAAGTTTAGAACAAAAATGGTAAATCGTCGTCACAGTGAAACCCGTTCAAAACCGTTTTGAGTTGTCGGAAGCAAAGGAACAGACAAATTACCCTGACTATCGAGGGAGGGACCCGTCAACACTCCTAAGTCAACCTAGTACACATTTCTTGCCTCTGAACTAAACCCAGTACGAGTAAGCAATAATCCCGACAATAGTAGTAAAAGGAGGAAAAAAGGGGTACATGAAGGGTAGTTGTAAGATCCCACTTAAATTAGTACAGTGTCGGGACGTCTGGTATAAACGATAGAGAGTCCAAACACTTTCCGTGTCTCCGGTAACTCTGACGAGTGAGTCCAGAGACTTGACTGGTCTTGCAGTCCATTGGAGTCTTCCTCGGTGACACCAGTCGATGAATAGTTTAGACTGTCGGGACTCTGTCAGTGGTTCTGGAATTCTTATGAATTACGTAGATATCGATCTGCACACCCTAGTGACTGTCGGGTCCTCGGTAGTACTGGTGTGACTTCTGAAAACACTGTTCGGGTGAATGTAACTACAATACACTGGTACAAAGGAGTACAATCCTTCGATCTTTAACTACGTCTCTCTGGAGTTTCACCAACCAATATGTCGGACAACGGAGTCGACGGGTAGGACCGTGTCTGACACCGTCGGTGTCACCTGAAACCGACATAGAAGGACGAGAAACGACTCATTTACTTAAACCTCTGTTTCAGTGGGGTAAGAGCTGAGGTAGGAAACCCGACCCTGTATTTCTCGTGATTTCGGAAGTTGAGTCGTAGAAGTCCTTCTCAATGTACCTTCCAGAAGAGGAAACCTTCTAGGGTAGTCTGAACATCCTTTCCTTTACGGGACAGGTTGAGTCTTCAGGTGAAACCTCAACCTTCACATCCACTTCAGAAGTAGATGACGACTCCAAATTAATCTCCTTTAGGTGTTTACGAGTCTCGGAGTCCTTTTGTGTGTGGTTCAAACACACTGTTTCATTGCAAATTTTCCATCGACATCCTAGTTCATAAAAAATCACTGCAAGTGGAGGTAGGTAGGTAGGTAGACAGGTAACGAAAGATGGTTAGGTAAAAACGAGATCTCCCACTAAGAGTTCAGACCTCGGAGCAACCAACACACACTCTCACGTACACTTACCTTATGTCGTCAACCCAAGACTGCACACAGAAACCTGAAAAAAAAAGAGTGTTGGCCTACGAAAGGTTTCATTTGTTTCTGTAATTTTCTAAATATTTTTCTGAGCCAGTGTGTGACACTTCACGTTTCACATTTACTTAAAAATATTCGCATACCTAAAGTAAAAAGAATGTTATACGTACTTATATTTTTAAATTTCTTTTACACGACCATTGTTACACAAAAGTCAAGAGTGACTTTGAACTTTTTATTAGTCTCTACGGACTTTATAAGTTTTGGTTCGTATGCGGACGTAGAATAGTACAGTAAACTTGGTACCCTATTACTAGTTACACCGGTGGAAGGACGGTTCTCACGAAAAAACTTTCTTCGAGGTTGTACCGTGAACGGTAAACTTAAGCTGAGTAAAGAAGGATATGTTTGAGTGTCCAACGAGACAAGTCGTGTGACAGTGAGAGAAAATTTAACCTAGTACCTTTTTCGTTCTCTCAAGGTCTTTTTGTAGATAAAGACGAAATAGCTGATACGGTTTCGGAAACTGGTACACCTAGTGTTATTTGACACCTTTTAAGAAGTTCTCTACCCTTATGGTCTGGTGGACTGGACGGAGAACTCTTTGGATATACGTCCAGTCCTTCGTTGTCAATCTTGACCTGTACCTTGTTGTCTGACGAAGGTTTATCCTTTTCCTCATGCAGTTCTGACATATAACAGTGGGACGAATAAATTGAATATACTTCTCATGTAGTACTCTTTGCAACCCGACCTTCTTCGTGTTCGACCTTAGTTCTAACGACCCTCTTATAGTCATTGGAGTCTATACGCCTACTGTGGCGGGAATGCCGTCTTTTACTTCTCCTTGATTTTCGGAGAACTACTTTCACTTTCTCCTCTCACTTTCTCCTCTCATTTTTTCAACCGAATTTCGAGTTGTAAGTCTTTTGATTCTAGTACCGTAGACCAGGGTAGTGAAGTACCCTTTATCTACCCCTTTCTCACCTTTGTCACAGTCTGAAATAAAAATACCCCAGGTTTTAGTGACGTCTACCACTGACGTCGGTACTTTAATTTTCTGCGAACGAGGAACCTTCTTTTCAATACCGGTTGGATCTATCGTATAAGTTTTCGTCTCTGTAATGAAACGGTTGTTTCCAGGTAAATCAGTTCCGATACCAAAAAGGTCACCAGTATATACCTACATTCTCAACCTGACCCTTCTTTCGACTCGCGACTTCTTGACTACGAAAACTTGACACCACAACCTCTTCTGAGAACTCTCAGGGAACCTGACGTTCCTCTAGGTTGGTCAGGTAAGATTTCCTCTAGTCGGGACCCACAAGAAACCTCCCTTACTACGATTTCGACCTTGAGGTTATAAAACCGGTGGAGTACGTTTCTCAACTGAGACTACGACCCTCCCTAACCCCCGTCCTCCTCTCCCTCTACTGTCCTACTCTACCGACCTACCGTAGTGGATGAGCTACCTGTACTCAAACCCACTTGAGACCCTCAATCACTACCTGTCCCTCCGGACCACACGACGTTGAGTACCCCAGCGTTTCTCAGTCTGTGCTGACGCGTTGACTTGACTTGACTTGACTTGTGGTAGTAGTTTCGGTGACTCCGAAGAACTAGTGCAAAAGGGACTCCGTCTTCTCCACACTCACTCCCTTTTTCACTTTCTTTCGTTATAGACCCAAGGATACCAAGGTACCTTAGTTAAGAAAGTTCTTACATTTTATTGTAAATATGGACTCAGGCCGAATCTTAGTTTCTAGATAGTCAAGACGGTTCTTGCATCGAGTATCAAATAAAACTTAACAGTACTATTGGATTGGAGACTCTTAATAAGTCCAACAGGATCCGAGTCGTAGTCTTCTTCAAAACCGACGTTCTTAAAGTAAGGTAACTCAATTTACTTTTGTTTAATCGTATCTATCCAAAAAAGAACGTTCGAGACGAAAACCAACACTACAATAGTCAACGACATTGCAACCATTCATAACCAGGGAATTCTCTAAAGAAAACTTCCAAATTATGTGCACTTTTACTATTTACCAGATCAATTGGAGGTAGACAAAAATAGTCACACCTCTGAACCCCAAGGAACCTATTTTTATTTTAAGGGTCTGGGACCCTTCATAAGAACAAAGTTTTATTCATAATACCAACCCTTTTTTCCTCCATCATAACCCTCTTTTTCAAGGTCAGAACTTTCTTAGTAAAAATTACCCTGTGAGACCATATCCACCTTTGCACCTCAGAGTACAAACAGGGGTCGAAAAGATCGTCTCTGTCTTTCTGTGTCGTAGCTGTTACGATTACACCTCTGGTATTAAAAATTTCGGTCGTACATCGTGTAGACTAGCCGAAGGAATGGCTCGTCAAGGACGCGTCGTCAGGTTCTCTCGTGCTTACCTTTGACGTTCCAGAGAGTTTCAGATCGGAACTTTCAACTTATTATAGTGTAGGTATCGGAGGATACCCAGTTTCGTTCAGTGTTCCGGTTGAATCCATGAGCTCTACTATTTTATCAGAGAAGGAGAAACTTTTGTCGGTTCAGTCAACGTTTCCCCGGACGTATGTACCCATCCTCGTTAAATGCTAGTTGATGACGTCAGATGGTGTCGTCTATGGTAAATACATGTATATAAATACATACATCTGGAATGTACATGTTATATGTAATGTATATACAAATACTGTATACGTACGTACGATTTAACGAAGTCAGCACAGACTGAGAAACGCTGGGGTCCCTGACGTCGTATGGTCAGAGGAGACAGGTACCTTAAGAGGTCCGTTCTTATGACCTCACCCATCGATAAGGGAAGAGGTCCCCTAGAAGGTCTGGTTCTCTAGCTTGACCCAGAGGACGAATCTATCCAAAAAAATAGAACGTTCGAGATGAAAACTAACACTATAATAGTCAACGACATTGTCGTCATTTATAACCAGGGTGGTTACTTAGACGTCCGTCTAAGTAATGGTAGACTCGGTGGTCCCTTCGGATATATATTATTATGTACATACATGATATATAGTATTTACAAATAATATTTATTACATATAATATACAAATGTAATTACACGATTCAGTGAAGTCAGTAATGACTGAGAAACGTTAGGGTACATGATATCGGACGATCCGAGGAGACAGGTATCCTAAGAGGTCTGTTCTCATGACCTTACCCAACGACTCGGGAGGAAGTCACCTAGGAGGGATGGGTCCCTAGCTTGGGAGTAAAGAATGCAGAGAATGGCGATCGTAGTTGAGCCTTCGGGTGAATATAATTATATACGATATACAATGTTCCTAATGGTCAAGGATTCATTACTATTCTTTTATATCCAAAACGTTACAATATGACCGTTACGGTAGAAATTAGTGAACCTTCAGTGAAACTGTACAACGTCCCAAGAGTAATTCTCGTAACTATTACTAACAAATTTTGTTTGTACTCTATACCTTAACCCCCTGTGTGGACCTAACATTGGTTTAATTTAGACTTACTCTTCTTATTTATTAAAAAATTTCTTTGGAAGACAGGTCAATAGACGTAGGACCTCCCTTGTACCCTTCATACTTTTCAATCACTACAAGAGACAAAATAGAGTCATAGATATATCTCTGTCATTTGACCCCTTGTCTCCTTCGGCATATCTATACATGTACTGACATATGTGTATCTGGAGGACCAAACCTGAAGTGAGAACATCAGTCAAGTTAAGAACGAAAGTCTGAAATGGCACTCGGACCTCCGTCGGTACTTTTGTCTATTCCTTGTGGATCACGACGTCTGTCCAGTAAAATCGAAACAAAGATCCTCCTGACTTTTGTCTCCCAAGTAATTTACGGTTTCGGGAATTAAGGTCGGAAATTTGTCCACCTCCGTCCCGAATTCACACAGGGGTTTTACGGCCGATACAGGTGTCTCGAACTTATGGATCCAAAAACTCTAACCAAAACGACTTAGGAAGTACAAGATACGTTCTTAAAGGAAAACGAAAATAAAAAAAATACCTCCGAACCGTAAGTCGATTCCTGATCCTTTTGTTGGACGACAAATAGGTCTTTTCTCTTTTTTTTAGGACCAGACACAGACTTTTGTCTCATCGAAATGGACGGAGTCGGGACTCTACACCCGAACGTTCAAGTCCATATAAGATCTCAAACCCTAGAAATGTTCGTCCTCCGGGTAAAAGTCCCTCTCACTTCACGCCTTGGTGGTATACTCGGAAGGGTGTCGAAAGGGTTTAGGTCTAGAAACGAACACAGACATCTTCTACCCCGGACCCTAGTGCCATGACCTTAGTACACTTCCGGCTCTCCCCCAACCGCCAAGTCTGGACTAAAATCGGGGACAAGTGACATCGAGTCTGCCAATTTGTTAGACGGACGTTACGTTCTCTGGGTCCAAACTAGGAACCCACCCCTTCTAGGAGACCTCTTCCCTTACCGTTGGGTGAGGTTATAAGAACGGACCTGTCTCCTCGGACCTCCCGGTGTCAGGAACCCCAGTGTTTCTTAGTCTGTACTGAATCGTTACTTGTTATGGTGACGATTGTCTGACACAATGGACCTCTTAAATGAGGTAGATAGAGAGGGGTCCTGACCAAGGAGTAGACATTTAACTCAGACATCTCACGGATGGGGTACCCCGACGGAACTCCGGACGTTGACCGAAAGGGACATTCACGGGAAACCTTCCTCTACGGGTCGTAGAATCTCCTACCAGTAGTAACCGTCAATAAATAAAAATCTCGTTACAGAAAGCATAGTATTGTCTGAAGTCTATATTGGGAAGTTAAGAGACGCATTTAAAATCGGACTATAACAGGAAGAATGTATTGCGGGGGTGTGAGGAGGAGGGGGGGTTGTTGGGGCGTAGGATCATCTAAGTCGATTAAACAAGTTTTTCTTGTGTCAGTACCCTGAAGAGACCGCCAAGTCATCAACCCTGAAGTGCAAGGTCACATCCCCCACACCCAAGTTAAGGACCAACCTCCCGACCCTAGGGTATACCGAACATCGGTTTTTTGGTTTGGTACTTTGTCTCTGTTAAACATTGTTTAAGTTATTTCTGAGTTCTTACCAGGTGTAGGTTTTGTCTTTTTTTTTCTTTTTACCGGGGGTTTATCAGTGCTGGTAAATCGTTGAGTTAACTCTTCGAGTACTTTACTACTTTGTAAAACCTGACTAAACCAACTAGATTGACCAGTTCCACAACTAAACCTTCCTGATCCGATATACAAGACCCGTCTCACAAGTATCCGAAAACTGGACACACTAGTGTGTCCCAGAACACGAATCTTCCTGAAGTACGAACCAATTCCCCGAAGGGTCCACCGTGTCACCATTTCTTAGACGGACGGTTCCGTCCTCTACGTTCTCTACTCCCACGTTAGGGACCCAGTCCTTCTATGGGACCTCATCCTTTACCTTGGGTGAGGTCATGAGAACGGACCTTTCAAGGTACCTGGGTCCCCGGACCGCCCGATTGTACGGTACCCCAGTGTTTCTCAGTCTGTCGTGTGTGTGTCGTGTAACAGGTTTCACTATCGGATCCCAACAAAAAAATCTTTAGAAATAAACGTAAAACTTTTTTAAGGTTATTTCTAGTACAAGTAAATGATTCTGTTTCATAATTGCGTACAATTAAAGATGGTTTTCACTTCATTCTCCTTTATTTCTTGACGGTTTAGTTTAATATTCTCTAATTTTTTTACACCCTATTACGGTAATTCTTATTTCTTCCAGACGTTACTTTTCCCTCATTTTTGACTTCTTCGTATTGACACTATCTTCTCTAGTCGTTTTCTTATTTCCTCCTATATTGTTTCCACTTGATTCTTTTTCTTCCATATATCTCTTAATACAACTCTTTTTATTGAAAGAAATAACTATGTTAAAAAGACACTTTGTCTTCCAATAGAAACTTCCGATTTCAATAACTCTTCCATAAATTTTACTCTTTCTTTCACTTAGTTTCTTAAAGTGTGTAGTTACCATCATTGCAAAAATTAGTTGAGACCTTAAACGTAAAAATTTTCACTCAATAACTAAAAAATTTCTTCATATAAATTCTTAAAAAAACAATTTTTTTTAGTTCCGTTTTACAATATCAGAAGCTGATAAGTTTATAAAACTGTAGTCATCGTGGATGCTGTTATCGTAAAATAAGTGGGTCCTGTCTCTTTTGTTGTCTTACCTTTTATGTTAAATTTGATCTTTCATTTATTAACTGGTCGAATTAAACTAACCCTACTGTTCTCCCTTCTTTTTGTAATGGTCAACCTTTCTTTAAATCGATACAACTTTTTAAAGGGTTGTTAGATTCGGTAACCAAAAGTTTACGGAACTCACCCTCTCATCAAAAACAAAAGAGGTTTCCCTTAGACAGACGTCTTCGGGGTACACACGTAGTCCCTGACCTCTTTACTACCAACCCACACCCTGATCCACCGGGTGGGATAGTTAATGTGTCAGAGGAAAGAGGAAAAGAGAGAAAGGTCTTCAGAGGGAAAGATCAGATGTCGTGTCTATAATCATAGTCACTATTGTATAGACTTTCAGGAGCTCTAGGGTGTACCGTGGGGAGACTTGACCGGGGAAAGTCAGGTGTATTGACCCGTCCATAACGTAAATTTGACAGAGACTTTGGGTCTTTGTACGGGGAGTTCAGTACTTTTCAGAATAAATGTAGTGCCTTTTGTTTGAATTTTTACATGGTTACAACAGAAGAGGAATCCTTCTAAATTCGAGGGTCTCCTTTACTGGTTTAAAAAAATGACTTTGGACGTACAACACTTTACCCAATGGGTTCACATAGTGGGTTTCTCTATTTGATTTTAGAAAAAATCTCATTATCAATTACTACCCGTAGACTAGAGTCCACTTTTACAGATCATAAAGTCGTAATACTTAGTACAAACAAGATCTAAAAATATACATGACAAAAACATAATATAAGACAAAAATAACTCCGAAGGGACCACCGAGTCTGACATTTTCTTAGACGGAATATAAAGGTTACACGTGTGGTAAAAACAAAAGATAGTATTCCCATAACTTAAAAAAGATGTAGATAACATATCAGTATACTAACATGGAAATAAGAGTGTTACACGACTTAATGTAAACGATTTAAAAGTTACAATTAATTGTAACGTAAAGTCTTTATTTGTGTTCAAACAGAACTATATAATAAGAGAGATGTACATTGAACTTAACCAAAAAACTATAAAGCAATCTTTCAAACGTGACTATGTTCATTTTAACTGGACTTTTAAAAGAAGAATCATTACCTAAAAAGTCTAAAACCATAGTTCCAATGGGACCGAAGTATTTTAATAAATCCTTGAGCATAAAGAAATAGACACATAACTATCGCAAACACAACTTTGACTTCCAGGTGATGAAACCGATGGACTGCACTTGTCGACTAAAATAACCTTTTCAGGGACTAAGACCCTTTCTAACTCCCGTCCTCCTCGTCGCCCCTGTCTCCTACTCTACCAACCTACCGGAGCGACTGAGTTATCTGTACTCAAACTCGTTTGAGGTCCTCTATCACTTCTTATCCCTTCGGACCTCACGACGTCAGGAACCCCAACGCTTCTCAGTCTGTGCTGACTCGGTGACTTGTTGTTTACAAAGAAATAGACACATGACTTTCGCAAACATATTCTAACTGCAATATAGAAATAAATCATAAACCATCTAAAGTGGTCACTCCGACAAAGTCAGACATAAAAGGAACTCCTTTAAATAATACATCAGTTAAATAAATTATAAAAGAAATTAACAATATTTTGACAAGTCTAAAAATAAACGTTCCACAAACTTTTAAACGACAAATATGGTAGGAGAGTGAAAATTCTCTCAGGATTCGAGACGTCAATGTGAGAGACAAAGTAAGGACTACAACCATGAGAGACAGGAGGAAAGAAGGAGAAAAGATCTTTGTTGAGAAACCAAAGATCTGAAAGCACAGGATACAAGTAAACTGGTTAAAGACAATAGTGGAAAAATTAAGGGGGGGTCGAGATAGAAAAAAGACCCCAAATTAAACGAAAAAAGATGGATTGAAGGCCTCAACGAGTAATTAAAAGAGGAAAAATAGATTTTATAAGTAAAGTCTGGTATATAAAAGGAGGTTGATACTGAAAACGTCTTAGGGTGTTGAAAGTCATACAATATGCAAATACTGATAGGTCACGACGTATTAAAGTCTAAAGGTGACACTGGAGAAGAAACCAGATAATCCTTGGATCCTCTCATAATGAATTAAACGTTTGTATTCCCTTAAAACTCTCAACAGAAAAGACATGACTAATAATCGAATTAAGGTGAGAGTAGTCTTGTGTAGGGAGAGACTAAATTTTGGAGACTTCACGAAATTTGAACAGAATTTCTAGGGTATGAAAGAAAGTGTAAATGCAAATGAAAAGATGAAAGGTGTTCCCGAGTCTTTCTCAAATATAGGACGTCACAAGACATATATGACTTATTCAATTCAAACGATTAAAAGAGTAGACTTTGAAGACATAGGAGACCAAAAAAAAAAAAAAAAGACAAACGAAATAAATTGTCGTGACACTATTCGGATCTACACCAAAAGAAACGTACTAAAAAGAGAACCTCACGTATTGAGAAGGATTTAGATTCTAAGCTACAGAATGTAGTGAAAATCTTTCAAAAATCAGTAATAATAAAAAAAACTTCATTACAAAGACGGTGGAAGAGAGAGTGGAGACGAAGACCCTAAGGTCAATATACTACAATGTGAAGAGGGGACACAGGGCATAAAGATACGAGAAAAAACATAAAAGGTAGAAAAAGGAGAAACACGGAGTCAAATGAACTAAAAATGATTGGAAAGAAGGTTGTGCAGTTTAGAATGGACGAAAACTTGGGTTCATAAATCATAAAGAAAGGTCCAATAAAAAGTCATATCTTAGCCGTAAATTAAGAAGGAATTTAACTAAAATTAATAGATGACTTTTAAAGGGAGAAGATAAAAGACCTTGTATAAATAGGGTCAACAAAATTTCAGGAAACGACCGTTGAGACAATGGACAAAGCAGACCCAGACACAAAAGCCTACACACAGGACAGTACAATAGACCTGGGTTCCACACGATTAAAAAGAATTTATGGTCTGTGACTATTTGCAGTCTCCATTAAACCCCCTAACCTGTCAGAATGGAAGGAGAGAAGGACGCCCAACGACTTCCTCCGTCTCTGCCAGGAGTAGGTCCGTCCTCGACTCGTGTCGTAGACAGGGTCGACCAGCCACGGACCAAACGGAAGTGAAGGTCCCACTCGGGGACTGTGCCAAGTAGGGTATCGGACACAGAAGCAGGTCCCGAGGAGGGGAACCGACCCTAGACACAAAGGAGGTAGGTCGAAGTACTCTGACACGTTCCGGTGAATTTCGACGTAGATCGTATAGAGTCTGAAGACCAGAAGTGAAAGACGACCAAAGGTGGCGAGGGGGTAGGGCAGGGTGCGGTGTGGGTCAAAGATCCGAAGGTTCGGGAATCTTGACGACGAAACCTTTGGTCTTTAGAGAGTCCCTCTTGCCGATCCGGTTTACGTCCGTGTGAAGATAAAAAGAAGACAGAACCTAGTACCGGGGAGTTTAAGAACGACGGAAGAGTTGAGAGACTACGGAGACTCAAGTCCATAAAAATTAAGAGATAGGTTTGAAAATTTAGTAAGGTAGACTCTCCAAACCAAATAGTAGTCGATCAGATCGTATCGACCTTAGTGTATATGTATTGTAAACGTCTTTTTCAAGAACGAATAGAAGTACAACGCCCAGTGCTAAGACCCAGATTCTCCTGACTGACTAAAGGGTGTCACTTTAGAGATCAACTCTCTTCTTGGTCCCAGACTCTGGTCAGAAACAGGTCCGAGGAGAGTTCTACGGTGGGACATCGTCGGTGTAAATTCTTAACTAAGGAATCAGCTTCGAGATCTCTCTCACAAACCTGCACCGACCTCCCCTCTTCACTCGACTTCCTGTCTCACTTCCCAGTCGGTCGAACAGACGAGTGGAACGACCAGCGAGAAGAGTAGGACTCGAACCGACGTCGGAGTGAACACTACCTCTGACAGTGACAGTGGTAGTGGGTAGCAAGTCCCTGTGTCGGATGTTGACCGTCGGTGTACCTATGGATGTCATCCTTCCGAAGGGTCAGATACAAACTGAGGACACCAGTCGACTAAATCTCTTGACCCGTTCCTAGAAATAACAGGGCCCTGTACATACATCACTCCGGTTAGTGTGGAACCCCGACTTCTGGCAACCGAACCGGAGTTTCCTTAACTCACGTATTTAACGAAATGAGTCTTGTGATCCTTCAGGATCAGTGTTTGGAGGTGTCAATGGTCGAGAGAAAGACCTCCTTTACTCGGCCGTCCTAAGTGACTCTCCGAAGGTTCAGACTGGGAGTGACTTGTCTTTTACGGTGGGTCCCGACCACACCGACCCTTCCGTCGTCCCCCGACTGGTCGCCTCGGTCAGACGACAAGACACCTCCTCCAATATCATATTCGGACGAAAATCACAGGGGCCACGCGGAACTCCGACCCCTACTGTGTCATTGTCAAGAAAGGGAGGAAAGACGGAGTTTCGGTACCACCAACTGAGTACCACAGTTCTACCTCCGACCCCACTCCAGAACGGGTTCGAGGAAGGGAGGTGTCGGAGCTCTAATACCTTATAATAATTATCGTAGAAGATCTGAGTCTTATTAGAAAAACTACTGTGACAGAAGACTTGTTGTGTACACTCTACCCAGGAAAGAAGATCGGAGTGTAAAAGAGAGGAGTGAAAAGTCCCCCTCGTTGTACCTCTCCTTTGAAAGTCGGAGAGAGAACGAAGGAGAAGGGGTTTCTTCCTCGAGTGTACTGACCACTGTCGAACAACCATAAAATCCAGACGTGACAGGTTCCCACCCGGGTTCCCACTCCACTTTCACTTTCACTTCAACAAGCCAGCACAGGCTGAGAAACGCTGGGGTACCTGACATCGAATGGTTCGAGGAGACAGGTACCCTAAAAGGTCCGTTGTCATGACCTCGCCTAACGGTAAACCCACTGACCCGGATTTACCGTTTTTGAAGTGTTTTGTTATTCTTCCTCCCTTCCCAATAGATATAGATACTGATAGATATAATGCTTACTCAACACAACGATATATCGTCTTTAGTTTGGCTTCAACATTTTGTTAAAAGGTGGTTAATTTTATATTTATCTTTAAATTTTTCTTCGTTGTTCTTTTGTTTCGGTCTCGGGGCGGAAGAGAAACAGAGAACACGACGGAGAGTACTTAGTCCTTTTGTACGGGCCTGTAGGTCAAAGGGCACAGTACTCGTCGAGTCTTGTTCAAGACGAGGAGGAAGGAGGGAAGACTTCGGGACCCGTCCCCTGGGTCAGGGGCGGGCCTCGACTACTGTCTCGACACCACTCACCCAAAAGAGTGAAGTACCATCTGGATCCTCGGGTAGCACCGGTGTGTAGGTTCGACGTCGGAGGACAGGCTGATGACGGTTTAGAGGATACTTTCGATAATAAAACTAAGTAGGAGACCCCTCTTAGTAGAACTTGAGTTAGGAAGTGTCCTTCTTGTAGACAGGGATGAAAACGTCCGCGAGACAAGGGGTACCGACCTATACACAAGTGGCCGGGAAACTGTCTTCGTCCTGTGCGACAATTATAAAGAAGCACACAACTACGTAAATAAGTGGTACATTATATATTTTCGGACCTAGTTGCACAACGCTAACATTTTTGCTAAGATAAAAATTCGTGTAGCAAAACCATAAGATCTAAAGATTTTGTCTTCAGAGTACAGTGAATTCATTTACTTATTTGGTCTTGTAATGATGACACTCACCGTTATTCTCCTTCTTTCCTTTTTTCCATTGGTGTCGTCTTCGGTCTGACCTGTTAGATCCTTTCGCACACACTTGTCTTCGTGGTATATATTACAATTGGTCCCAAGTTCGTTGGAGACCTCGAGGAACCTCTTTCCCCGATGGACTTTATCTTTATTTTTATCTTTTGAAGGGGTGTGAGGAGTAAAGGAAAAAGGCCAACACCCGCGTTTTACATATCCCGAAATCCAATGGCAAGTTGGTTTAAAATAATACCCTCCGAAGTTTTATCAAGGAGACCCCCTTGAGCCCCGACTAGGGGACCCTAGAGAATTTTAGTGGAAAAAAAGGGTAATTCGGGTTCCGGACCTTGAAATGTCTCAGTGAAACCCCCAAAAACCTCCTCATTGAAGTTCTGATATGCGGTGTAACGTAGGAACAGTTTCCCCGAAAGGTCCACCTAATCACCGTATCTTAGACGAAAGGTCACGTCCTCTGTGTTCTCTGTTTCCAAACCAGGGACCCAGTCCTTCTCGGAGACCTCATCCTTTATCGTGGGGTGACGTCGTAAGAACGACCCTATTAGGATACCTGTCTCCTCAGACTACCCGATGTCAGGTATCCCAACGTTGCTCAGCCTATCCTGACTTCGTTGACTCGTACGTGTGTCGGAACAGTTTGCCGGAGTAAATCCTGTCTCCGAACTTTGTAATGGAATAGGACCCTGTATACAGATGTCAATCCCATTACCTCTAATGAACAAGAACCTTTTGACCTGACGTAAGAAGATAAAATAAAATTAAAGAGTTAATCTTTTATAAATAAATAAACCGACGTAACCACACTCGACGTCAAACACCCCAGAAGTAACGTCGTATATTCTAGAAAGTAACGTCACCAGTCCGAAGAGAGATCAGTACCGAGTACCCGAAGCAACGGGAGACCGTACACCCTAGAATCAAGGGATTAGTCGCCAGCTTGGGTGTAAGGGACGTAACCTTCCGTCTAAGGGTTGGTGTTCTGGTGGTCCCTTCAAGGGGGTAAGGAGATTGAATTTAACATCACTAACTCACCTAAGAAGTAACTACTACGATTCACTGAGACTTCGAGACAGGTGTATACTCCGAATGATGGACAAGACGACTCGTGTACCCAGACAGACCCGTGACTCAGGAGTCGTGGACCGTCCATTGTCCGTGTGTCAAGATAAACGACTTACTTCCGTGCTCATTAAATGGATGGTCTACGGTGGATACAACTATGTGTCCTTTCTTCCCCTTAAATGTAAGACTTCCCCATTTTCCTGTCACACGGTATCCCCACGAAGAGGGACCCTCCGTCGGAGGAGACTGACGTGGTGGGTGAACGGAAACATACACATCCGATGATCGATATCTTATTTATTCTATTTTACTATTTACACATCGTGTCCCTTATACCGGTTATTGAAAAAAAAACCGGTGTGTCGTGTCGAACACCCTACAATCAAAGGACTAGTCCCTAACTTGGGGTTGGGAGTCGTCACCTTCACGTCAGAATTGGTGACTTGGTAGTAACTTAACCCTCTTCATATAAGAACTTATTGATGAATCATTTGGAATAATGGATATTTATTACAGAGTATTAATTAACTCTATCTCCAAAAACGTGTCATATTTTTTTCTGAAAGATTTAGGAAGGTAGTAAAAGGTCTAGATTGAGTCGTTTAAACCTGGTAGGAAACTTTATTTGCCAGTTTCTTAGACAGGATTCATAATGGCAGAGTGAACGCTCTATTCCTAGAAAAGGAGGAAAAAGAAGACTCATAAAAGACTTTACGACTCCGAATTTATGTGAGAGGAGTTTCAAGTCGTCTGTTGATCTCTTCCGAACACGAGACTTTTCCGTCTCTTCTCTCAGTTTTCGACCAGAATTTCAGAAAATGTAAATAAATATTTAATGTAGTTGTAAACAGAGGAGAACATATGTCTCAAACTCTACTACACTTTATAAACTTTACTTCTCCAGATAGATGGTAAATCCTGTCATTCATTAAGTACTAGTAAAGGGTACTAGTGATCTCTGTCTATCTTACCTCCGATTTACAACTGTCGGTCGTTTTGTCCAAACCCCTACCACCCTCACCCGTCTGTCACGGCAAATGAAACCTTCGGCAAACAGTGACAGTCCGTGTGTGTCACCGGAGAGAAAATCGAGACAAGTTTGTTCTCATTGCAAACGGAGGACTGTAAAGGGACTTTTGTCGTTTAAAGAAAATAGTGGCCCCACCAAAGGTTCGAAGTATAGGTGACAACATTTTCACTCGACTTAGAAAATCCTCACCAAGACAACTCGAGACATTGAAAGAGTACTTTTGGGTATTCATCTGAAAAGTTTGATCGTAGGGAAGTGTAGGAGAACGACAGAGTTATGTTGAACTGTTAATAAATAAAGACACAATATATAAATAACTCGAGATAGAGTGACGAATTCATTAGTATAGGTAAATACACTAACACCTAGTGATTAAAAATTTACTTACGATAAGTTTTATTAAATTTATATACAGTTTCTACTTTAATTCTGTTTAGAAGTCTTGTTCCTAGATTTTGAGTCCAAGTTTATCTTTAATGACAAGTCGGTAACGTTTTAACATCAGAACGATATTGACCCTACTTTTCAACGAAAAGTCTACTCTATCATTTTGATATTTTGTTCACCTCTGAAACGTAATCTTTTTATCCTTCTTTTACCAATTGTATATTAACATACACGTATAGAGGAGGTCGGAGATAAGAGAGTTTTTGACACTTTCTAAACATTTCAATTTTATAGAAAAAAAAACAACAACAACAATACAATATGGGTCAAATGTCTTTGTCATCCCTTATATGTTTTAAGGTGTTGTCTTTTTAATAAAATTTTTAAAAATACATTTTTATCAGTGTCATTAGGGACATAAACTTAAAATCTTAACATCTTTAACTGTTAGGTATCCGTTATAAATCAAATCTTCAACCGTTTGATACCGGGTACCCGATTTGAGTCGGCCGGCGGACAAACATCCATTGCAAACTAACTTTGTGTTGTGTTTGTATGTTGTCATACAAATGTCTGACAGAGACCGACGAACCCTTGGTGTGGTGTCTCGACTCGTTGACACTGTCTCTGGTGTACCGTGCTTTTAGGATTTTGTAAACGGTGGACCGAGAAAAGTCTTTCGTAAACGACTGAGGACGAAAACAGGTAGACTATTTCTAATCTAATAGCCCTGTCAGCGAGAACTTGTATGACACTACATGGACCCGAAATGGAGTTCCTCGAATGTCAGATTAACACTTTCTCTTCCGCACCTGTAATTATGTCAAAATTCGCATTCTTTTACTGATCACGGTATCTCCCATGCCGTACGAAATCCTAAAGGTGTCCCCGTGACCATTTCATAGTTCCTCTTCTACTTCCGGTTCAAGTCAAACTACCTACCCACCGTCCACCACCTGCTACGGTTTTACAGACGTCTTATAAGGACAAATTTCTTCTCTCCGTTCTTTCCAAGTCTCTATCCTTTCGGGCCACGTGTACACTCCTGGGTGTTCGTCTAGCGAACCCCATCATGCTCCCTCATACTTGCTCACCGACCCCCACCCATGCAAGCCCTACTGTCCCGACCCCCTAGACTTACAGCCGACTCTCACTACACAAACCATCGAATCTCTTTCTACACACGCAATCAGTGAGTGAACACAGACTGAGAAACGTTGTGGTACCTGACATCGGACGGTCCGAGGATACAGGTTCTTTAAGAGGTCCATCCTTATGGTGTCACGGTAAAGGAAGAGATCCCCTAGAAGGACTGGGTCCCTAGTTTGGACCCAGAGGACGTAACGTCCGTCTACGAAATGGTAGACTCGATGATCCCTTCATGTCCGAATCCTTCCCACCTTCGTTTTCTACCAATAATACTCTCAAATCCCATATAGGTGCTTAGGAAACGGTAAGGAAGTTTTCTACCTCGACTCAGGAGAGAGGAACTTACACCTGATGCGACCTGAGGAAGGAAGTACCTTACGTCGTCACATATCCCACTTAGAAGAATTCCAAGAATTAGAGTGATTCCACTCGGATCTGACAAGGGATTATCAGGTCCTCTTCCCATGAACATCGTCTGCGATGTAAAGTGAGGCCAGTCGACCGACAGAAGTTTTTCAAATGTTTACTATTTACGACCTCTCACACACGTCATTTCTCTTGAGAGGAAGTAAGGACTACCTTACATTTGACTACGTCGGTGATACCCTATATCATATATTCAAGGAATTTTTTACTTTTTATCTTGATGGTATGCTAGGTCGTTAAGGTGAGAACCCATATATAGGTCTGTTTTGATATTAAGCTTTTCTATATATGTAGGGTTATTAGTATCGTCGTGATAAATGTTATGGACTCTATACCTTCGTTGGATTTACGGACAGTTGTCTACTTACCTATTTCTTCTACACCTTGTAAATTTATTATCTTATGGTGAGTCGGTATTTTTACTTACTTTATTACGGTGACCGTCGTTGTACCTACCTGGGTCTTTAAAAGTATGATTTATTTTATTCAGTTTGTCCCTTTCTGTTTATAGTATACCATAGTGGATATACACCTTAGATTTTTTATAAATTTTGTTCCTAGATGATAATATGTGTCCCTTGATACGAGTTATAGAATATTATTGGACATTACCTTTTATTAGACTTTTTATGATATATACATACGAGTCAGTGAGTCAACACAGAGTACGACATATTGGGGTACCTGAGTGGTCCGAGGAGACCGGTACCTTAAAAGGTCCGTTATTATGACCTCACACAACAGTAAAGGAGGAGGTCCCCTAAAAGGGTTAGGTCCCCAGTCTGGGTGTAGAGAACACAGAGGACGTGACCGTCCTCTAAAAAAAAAAATGGTGATCGTGGTAGATCCTTCGGGGTATGTATATCGACTTAGTGAAAACGACGTCGATCTAAAACATTTAGATGATACAAAGTTAAAAATTTTTTACGTCTTACTCCTGGTGTCATCTTGTCTCACAAAGTGTACGGACGACCCACTCGGAAGGGAGACTTGTGTGAATGGACCTAAAGGAAACACCGGCTTTCACGAGTAGTGTCCCCGTCGACTGTAGGTCCGAATTCCCGACTACACGACCGGTGGTGACCAATGTAATAGAAAACCAGTTCTGAGGAACCAGGGACCTTACACTGGAAAACTGGTGACCAACTTCACCCAGTCACGTTAACTTGTAGACTACAAAAAAACTACTATGGTTTACCTACCCTGGTCGGCTATCCGTAGGACACTAGAAGATAATTATCCAGTCAGAACGTACGAAGTCCATCTACCAAAGTGATGTTTCAAGAAACCTCCTCTGTCACTTTCCGACCATGTTCCACATACTAGACCTTTTCTACGAATTATTCGTGACGTAAAACAATCATTATTTTTAATCATCTAAATTTTTATAAGTTTCCGTCATAATATTTTACCCGTACGAATTTTTAGTCGACTACTAAATATTTTAGGCAAAAATTTTCTTTTAATAACCAAATAATAAATATAACGATAATATTTTTGTAAAAATATATAAACTCTTCACGAAATTACTCAAAAATCATAACTCAAAAAAATTAACTCCATATCGACTGTGTATTTTTATATAATCAAAGTCCATCTGTCGTGGTACTGAGTTATAAATACATGTAACTACTGGTGTCCTTTAGATCAATGGCGGACAGTAGTATGTATCAATGTTTCTAAAAAAACAACAAAAACAGAATAAAAAGAGTACTACCCCCGAAAATTCCAAATGATACGATCGATGAAAGTTTAAACGTTATGTCATAATCATTGACACCCCAAGGGTCCACCGTGTTCACCATTTCTTAGGCGGACGGTTACGTCCTCTGTGTTCTCGGAACCCAATCTAGGGTCCCAACCCTTCTAGGGGACCTCATCCTTTACCACTGGGTGAGGTCATAAGAACGGACCTTTTAAGGTACCTATCTCCTCGGACCGTCTGATGTCAGGTACCCCAGGGTTTCTCAACCTGTGTTGACTTGCATGCACGTACACACACACGTGCGTGTGTGTGTGTAATAATTGACATCAGTGGTACGACAGGTACTGTAAGAGAAAATAGGTGAGATAACAAAAAAAGGTCGTCTCTCTGATTTTGAGTTTATAACAGTGTCATTTGTTAGTTCTCAAAATAATCCTTTTACAAAATAATTAAAACTTATAACTGACATTACAGTAGAAACATGTAGGTGAAAAGTAACGTTTAAAAAAAACAGACAAAAAAACTTCTAAGATAGATGTTTATTTATTACCTAGTCATTCACTTGGTTGTTTCTTTAGGGTATTTGTACTGGGTAGAGTAGACCTCCAGTAATAGTATGAAATAATTGTAATTGGACTTTACTTTAAAAGTGAGTCTAATTTTCCTTGTAAAAGTTTCAACAAAAAAACCCCGTTACTTTTATTTCATTAACAATTAAGCCCAAATTCTAGAAAGAATAAAATACGTATAAAAATTTTTAACTACAAAAACAAAATCTCTCTTCGTAAAAAAGTGTAATAATGCCTCGGTTAAATGAAAAAGTTTTGTCATTTGGGATAAACATTATACACCTTGTAACCATTATATTTTACGTTTGAGTTTCTTAGACAAAAGACATTATTAATCCCTGAGGTAAGTCACCGTACTTGTCTTCTACATTTAGTCTCATCCTGAAAGAGTTCCTCGTCGTTTCGTCTCCACCCACCAGGTCCCGGTCCCACCCGGAGAACCTCAGTCACGAGTCGAGGGAAGAAAATTACAAGACATAGAATTCGACCCACGAACACGAGTGACAGAGTCCTACACGGGAGGTAGAATTCCGTACCTCTATGTAAGGTCCGTCCCTCTCTTTCCTCCCGTTTACCATTTTTAGTCGACTTAGACTAGAGTCAAAAGACCTTTTGATAGGAAGGGACCTTCGAGGTTAACCGATAAAACACCAATACAGATAGACCTGTCTTGACCCAGTGGACCCGTGGGGCTTTACACTCTCAGACCCTCCGACTCACAAAATAAAAGAGGGTAAAGATACCAAGAAAAAGAAGAAAATTTTTAACCTTATCTCAACTAAATGTAACAGCACAATCAAAGTTCACATGTCGTTTCACTTAGTCGAAATATATATATATATATATGTAGATGTATAGATAGATAGATAGACAGACTAAACAAGAAACTTCTAAGAAAAGGGTATATTCAATAATGTCTCGTGACTCATCTCAAGGAACACGATGTGTTGTCCAGGAATAATCAGTAGATAAAATATATGTCATCACACGTAAACAATTAGGACCAAAGGTTCAAATAGAGAGGAGGGTGGAAGGGGGAGAGTTAGGACGGTCATTGGTATCAGAAATTGATCTGTGTCACCACCACCAAATCAACGATTCAGCACAGACTGAGAACACTGGGGTACTTGGTATCGGAAGGTCTGAGGAGACAGGTACCCTAAAGGGTCCGTTCTTATGACCTCACCCAACGGTAAAAGAAGAGGTCCCCTAGAAGGACTGGGAACCCTAGTTTGGGTCCAGAGGTCGTAACGTCCACCTAAGAAATGGTGACTCGGTGGTCCCTTGCAACGATATGGTTCAGTTCAGTTCAGTGACCCCTCTTAGCTACGACTCCTACGTCGAACGTCCCAAACGGTGCAAGGAGTTGGAGAACGAACGACCAGTCTAAAGACTTGCGTCTTCTGCAAACCCCGTCGTGTTGGTCCCGAAACTCTTGACTTACTCCATACCTCACCTTTCTAGAATACGTCCGGAGGAAGTGTATTACTGGCATGTCTACAGTTAAAAAGTGACAATTGTCGAGAACTTTTTAATTAGTGAAAGATCCGAAAAAAGGGGTGAATTTTTTTATTATTCGAAGAATGGGGTTTTACGTGACTTATTATATGACATTCTTTATAAAGAAACTGTGATGTCAAGATCCGTTTACTCATATGAATAGTTAAATGAGTTATGGTGTCAGTCATCGGATTCTTGTAATGTGTCCTATGTAAATTTGACCCACGGGACAAACCACTTCGGTGTTTCAAAACCAAGGACGTAAGTCGGGCTCACTTCCCCACTTCGTCGTCGTAAAGTAATTCACAACCCAGAGAACCCACACACGGAGTAAGTACACACGAAACTTCGTGTAAAGGACAAGTTGGAAGTAAGACGGGACCCAAAGAGACGTGACTCGTAAATGAAGATTCACGTTAAACATGTACTCTATTGGTAGGATGGGAGGCTTCGACCTTTTAATGACTGTTTCGACACGTCTTTTTTCCTTCCTCCTTTCTCATTATTTAGAAATAGTGAAATGTAAAAATACATTTCTGAGTTAAACAGTAAAAGTGTCACAACAAATAATGAAACCATTTCAATAAAAACACCAAGTCCACTATATAAAAAGATGAACATTGAAAAACAATTGAACCTAACCTTGTGTACCGTAATATAAGGGTGGGGGTGGAGAGGGNGGGGGGGCCGGCGTAATTATAATTTCTTTTTTCAATTCCCTTTTACCGAAAAGTGATACCTGTCCAAAAGTTCTTATCTGAACAATTCACCCCCTAACAACACACGATATCTAGAGATACCCCCACCTATAACATAACCCCTATTACCCCTCGAGTTCAACCACACAACTGAATCTACGATATCCCCCTACCCCCAGTATACTGAATAGAACAAAGTAGAAGGGTCGTCAGGGGCCCCGTCCGTGTAACTAGCGGAAATACTCCCCTTCAATACTACCGAAAGATGGGACAGTCGTGCTACCAGAGTCTTGTTGTAAAGGGTCCTGAGGGAGAGTACGTATCAAGATCAAAAACCGACACACTCTGGTCTCCCGTCTTCGCGTCATCGTCAGGAACCCACGAGTGTCCACACGTCCGAGTGGACCACCTATACCCAAGAAGGTCGAGGATGGGTAGAGGAGGAAGTCGAAGAGGATCCGGACCCAACGTACCCACGTTGAGATACTACTTCCACGGTTAAAGAAGCCTTCCAGTGGACACAGTAGTTCTAACGCCTACCACTCTTCACTACACCCGGGGGTAGACAGGAGCACCCATGGTAGACGTGTAGGTCAAAAAGAAGGTCTACAGATGGAGACTATTACCCCACTGAAGTTCGGGTGATGGTCTACGTCCTCGTTACCGGAAAGATCTGAAAAGGTGGGTTCAATGTGATCTATACCAGGGACATTACTTAAGGGATAAGGTACAGTGAGTACTCCGAGCTCTGGGGATTCACTTGGAACTGACTATGTCTTCAGGATTTAAGTCTCTCGTCTACGAGGGACTTGACCCTATATGTCTAGGAAACCCCTGGACTCTTGTCCCTCACTTTAAATAAGTTGAGGACAGGACACTACCCGGGTCGTGAGACACGATAATTATGTAAATTAGAAATGTTGTCCATAATAATGTTAAAATATCCACTCCGTCGGGGAAAAAAGAATCCCGGTCAAAAGGTTTATTAAAAGAAAAACGGAATCACGTTCGACTACAGGTTTTAAATAAAAAATACCTCTTAGACAGTAACATTTTTATACTGAGACCTCTGTTTAAAAGTCTCTCGTCATTTATGGTCTTCGGTTCGGTCTTTGAAGTCGTGGGACAACTCTGACCCTTTTCCGTTGTAACTGAATAAAAGTGAATTTAAAAACTGAACCTTTTTTGGGTTGTCCCTACCAAAAAGAAGAACGAGAGAGACTCCGGACACTGACGGGTAAATAAAGAGATTTCACTCACCATCGGGTTCTACGAACACTATGTACCCAATGTTCTAAGATATCGGCATATAAGTAAAGGGTCTTAAGTCTTTTCACGTCCCGAGTTAAACCATTTGTAGTGGAGGTCCCTTTACTTCAAATGCGTCCAACACATAAACTTATAATTCGTATTGGGCAGTACTTAGTCCGAACAACCAGCTGGTCGACCGACGGGCAAAGAAACACAAGTCAGAAGAAGTACGGAAAAATTGAGGAGGTTCGACCGTAAGTTTACGGTCCAGGATTCGCACAAACTTTTCTTATGTAAACTTACGTTAATGATTCGGAGGAAATCTTCAGGCCGACGGGACAGGTAATATTATTAACTATCAGGTCTTTGAACAATCTCTCTTTCCTTAAATTAGTTTCGATTTTCATTAAATATCCCATTCAGGCTGTATGTGTATGAAAGAGATTCGGAACCAAACTAACCAAAAGTAAAAACCCTACACATAAACTGTAAACTTTGTTAAAACCGGTTAGTACGGAAGTAAACTCCGACTCTCAAGAAACTGGACACATAGCTTTTACTCCCACTTGTGTTCTCTTTAAACCACGGCGACCACTGACGACTTGAAAACCCTAGTAATTTTATATGACGATTGACGTACTTTATTCGTGTAAACTGAGTCCAAAGAGGAAACCCTACCCTAACCGGTCGAAGGGTTCTCTCTTTGAAAAGAGAAGGGTTTCTAAGATAGAGGACAACCTATCTGACAAAGAAGTCAATAATCACCGACGTCGGTGGTGATACCCATAGGGTACGAACGAAGGGGTCACGAACAGAGACTATTTGAGTTCTTGGGTACAGAAGGTTGACCCTTGAAACAGTAAGAAGGACTTGAAAAGGACCTGAATTCTGGTAGAACGGGACCTGTGTGCGTTCACCATTTAAGATCCGTCAATCATGTAGTCCTTCGTCGGGAACTTGGTACCACCTGTCCTCTACCGTCTGACTACGCGTCGACGGGGAATACTACCTGTTGGTACTCTCCGAGACACACGTCAGAAGGTTCCGAGAGGTCACCCTGACTCCGAACTAACTGGTGTTTTGAAAAGACAAAATAATTTCACTGGGAAATGACCGACGGAAGGGAAGGGACTGAGTCAACGGGAGAGGAGACCAACGGAGGGTCTAGTAGATACCTACACTTAGGAACAGAGTCCAAGAAGAAACCCCCTTGGGTTTATTTCTGTCACCTGAAATAACGGATCAGGACGATCCCGACGGAAACACCCGAGTCGGGGTCCTCGTTCTAGAAGACACGACTCGTCCACTCACCCACTACTGACCTCCCGGGTAGACGTGTCCTCGGTCAGTTCTCGACAACCCTCTTGACTCAGGGTTCCGGTCGAAGACGTCTCTCCTCCATCTCTACTCTCTCCGCTGGACCCACGAATAGGCGTCCCCAACCGACTTATTATAAGGAAACATCTCCACATGGTACAGAAGAAAGAGGTAAGGAGACAACTTCTTGTATGTCTAACGAAGGTACAGGACCGATAACCACGTACATAGAAAACCTTAATACCGAAAGAGACCCACATACGGATCCTCACCTTAATGACCCAGTATACCATTAAGATTTTTAAAAATCAAAAACTCAAGTCAAGTCAAGTCAGTGAGTCAGTATAGTTTGAGACACTGGGGTACCTGACGTCGTGTGGTCCGAAGGGACAGGTAGTGGTTGAGGACCCCGAATGAATTTGAGTACAGGTAATCAGCGACTACGGTAGGTTGGTAGAGAAGGAGACAGTAGGGACAGAGGAGGACGGAAGTTAGAAAGGGTCGTAGTCCTAGAAAAGTTTACTCAGTCATGAAGTGTAGTCCACCGGTTTCATAACTTCAAAGTCGAAGTCGTAGTCAGGATAAGTAACACGTACACATCCCGTCCCCTACTTCCTCCTCCTTAACTTGAGACTCCCGACTCTCGTCTCCAACTTTCCGAGGTTCTGTGACCGGTCCCCTGACAATTCTTAAGGAAGAAAGAGGTGTATGAGTTCCTCCACGAAGTAGGAGGAGACAGAGAAGAGAGTGGTGGACTCTCAACTCTTGAGAAAAAAAAAAGGATAACAAAAATATAAACCCAGAAACAACGACACGTCCGAAGAAGAGACCAACGACTCTCATCCCGATGAGAGTCCAACACCACGTGTCCGAAGAGTAACACCACCGAAGAGAACAAGGTCTCGTGTCCGAGAGTCCGTACACCCGAGACATCGCCACCGTGTGTCCAGATCAACGAGACATCGTTTACCCTAGAAGGACTTGGTCCCTAGTTTGGGTACAGGGGACGTAACCGTTCCCCTAAGAATAGATGACACTGTTGCGAACTTACGGATCGGGTGGAGACGTTTCGGGGTTTACTTAAAAAGGTCGTGAGGAGTGTTATTAACCGTTATGGATATGGACCTATGAGATATTTACGAAGTTTGAGTCGTGGGGGACTTGTTATAAGTAAAAAATACAGAGACATTAGGAGGGAAAGTAGGACGGGGGTTTGAGATGAAAAGGACAGAAGTCGTAGTAAAGGATGTTACTTTTCGGTCAGTGTGTGAAGGTTCGACGTCCGACAAGGAAGAGGGGCAGAAGGTGCAGACTGAGAAGTAGGTTTGTTGGATTCGGTCAGGAAATTCCGAAGGACTCTCTTGGGAGAGGGGTGTAATGGTGAAGAGTCGGTAGATTAGGGAGTAGAGTTGAAAGGTTTCAGAAGGGTGTGTGGTCGGGTAAGTAAGAAGGTCCTGTCAGAGAGATTCACTATTCAAACTAGTACAGTAGGAGAGAGGAACGGAGAGTTTGGAAACTTTCGGGAGGTAGTAGATGTTTATGTTCAAAGTCACTACACCCGACAGTAAAGTCCAGAATGAATCAAAATGAAGAAAAGGTCGGAGAAAAGGACGGGACGGACTCATAGATACGTAAAAAGTTTCGCATAAGGTTCCTCACACTCATGGAACCCCCACGAGGAGACGAATTCTCAAAGTCCCATTCTTGAGCCTGTTGTGTCGGGTGAAACAGGGTGAGAACCTATCAGTTTTCCAGGCAGTCGTGTAAGATCTGAGTCTCTTCAAGACTTTATTTCTTTGGACAACTTAAAACGAAGCGAGTCACAAGGGGTTACATAAACCGGTACCTGAAGAAAGAACGGACATGTCTTACCGTCGATAATAAGTATAACACTGCTCAAGCATAAGGACCCTGTCCGCGGTGAAAAAGATTGGTGTGGTCTGAACTGTAGACTTTATGTGCAGTTTGAGGTCCTGATCTCAACACAAACAAACAACAAAAAAGAGGGTTCGACAAGAGAATGAGTCCTTACCAAAATGGGGTCACGGAGAGTTTCAGGACTGAGTCAGAAGTCCCAGGTCGAGTCTACGGGCTACGGTACGTGGTCCGTCGGAGCAAGTACGGGAGGGAACGAGGGAGGATCATGGTGATAATGACCTCCCCAAAGAAAGACGAAACGTCATATTAATTGAGTGTAAAGACAGTTCCAGAAACTTCTGTTTTTACAAAGTAAAAAGGAAAGACTTTACACTGGATGTCACGATACGTCGACACAACTGGGGTTTCACAGGTTTTCGTTCAAAAAAAAAAAAAGACCTAACTAAAGTGTTAGTAAAGTAATAAGGAACATTTCAGGTAAATTCGTTGTCTCCTCGTATTAAACGGGATCAAGTCAGACTACGGTTGGAGTCGTCCCGTCGACCCTGGAACTGTAAGACACCTCGAAAAGACCCGGACAACTTCTTGACACTCTTAAGTTCCTGGGCCATACACCCTCCCTGAATCTGACCTAGACCTTGGGTCGCCCAGAGTCTTGACGCCGGCACCCACTGTACGTCACTGTTTCACGTAGCGTTCGTAGTCAGTTAATGTAGGAGTGGCGTCAGAATCCTCTGTGTACAATAACAAGGGTACAGTGTCCCCTGTCTTGGCTCTGACCCTAGACTCGAAAAGTTAGAATAGGGTCTCGGGTCCCAGACTCCGTGGTTGTATGATGTGACGTCTGACTCCACCACTTTCATGTATAATCCACAATAAAAATAAGTGTCTCGGATGTTTTCTGCCGCCTGAGCCGTCTCTTTCCCCACAGGTCCCTGTCTCTGTCCATAACTTAGGGTGGAGACAGTGACAGTGAAGACCGAACACTCCAGACCCCGTCTTATTAGAACAATTTTATCGTAAAAGGAGTGGACATTTCACCTCAATTAGTATCATAAAAATGGAGTTCTCCAAGACTCTTAATTACTCTGGTGTGTTCACTTCTCGTTCACGTCCCAGGTGTCCCCGAGCTCTCTTCAAACCTCCCACCCGCCGTGGGAACTACAGGAACACCAATACTACCGGTGGAGTAACAGTAACAGGTCCTCGGCTACTTCCTGAAACCTACCCCTTGACGGTGGACCGTCAATACGTTTAAGTTCCGTAGGACTCACTCGACAAGTATCTCCCTTCCTTCCGAAGTGAGTTGGTCCCGGACAGCAAGGTCAAAGGAGATTTTGTGTTTTTCGTTCTTTTGGAGGGAGAACTTGTGAGACTCTGGATACTGTTTTACATGGACCTTTTTTTACCTTCAGGATTGTCACGTCCTCGTCGACGTTGAGACCCAGAAACGGACCCACCTATGTCTCGGTTCGACCACTCAGTAATGGTTATCGGACGTCACAGGGGCCCCGACCCGGGCAGACCGGTGAGGAGGAATGGACAGGGACTACTTTGGGGACTAAATAGAGGGCACTCCCGGTGAGTAGGGTGGTACAGGTAGGAGCGGGAACCAGACTCTCCAGACATTAGGGTCCCGTCTCGTACCGCGGAGGAAGACACTTGAGGTTTACCCCGATAGACCCACACAATCGTGCCGTAAGTGTCGGGGAGAACAAGTAGGTGGATCAGTGTGAGAGGTGGACGAGGGGAAGACGTAGGTAGATAGTGAGTCCGGTGGGTGTCGGTACTAAAACACCAGGAACAACAAGTGAGAGTTCGACTTGGTAGAAAATAGAGTGAAAGGAAACTGAATTTAGATAAGGTAGGGTTCTCGGTAGCTTATGGAAAGGAAGGAACTTCAGTTCGGACCACTCAGTCCCGTTTTCTGAGTAGTGGGTCTTCCGGGATCAGGTTTTAGGGATGAGGGTACCTCCCCAAGGAAGTGGCAGGGGGTTTCGAAGTTCCCACCCGCCGAAATAAACTACCAACTTGTAACTACTCAAACATAAGGGTCCAGACAACGTTTCGGGAGTAGAACTCTTCACCGGTAGAAGACGGACGTAGGGTCATCTAGACTCGACCTTCAACGAAGACACTAAGAGACAGTTGAACTACGACTTGTCCTTTGGATTCGAGAGGACAAGTGAACAACAATGAGACTAGTGACCTAATACATGGACGTCAGGTTGGTACCCGACTAGACGTTTGGGGACAGGAGTGGTCCCAGTGTGTCGTTCCCAAGTAAAGGGTCGGAGGAAATCCTAATCCACCCCAGTACACGGTTCCTCACACTCGTCCTTGTCACGACCGGCGAAGGTCCAGACCGGGGACTCTTGACGACCCGTTAGGAGACCCGAAAAAAAGGTAAAGACATTACTGTGACCTACGGTACAAAACTTCTCCTCTCACATCACCGGTTTAAGGTACTACTGGAGGTAACTAGAATGGAGGACCCCAAGTACGGAGGAGATGTGAAACCCACACATAGTGGTCATCCCATAATGTCTTCACCGTCACCTTGAAGGCTCCGGTCCAGTATGCTCGGTGCCTCGAAGTCAGAACGGGAAAGAACCTAGTGAGGGAACCCACCCTCGGTCAACGACACAGTACTCCTGTGGTTCGTCAAGATACCGCCCAGGTGCATCACCTCTCGACTCTGGGGACACCTGAGGGTCGTGTTTGGGAGTCAGTACACAACCTCGAAAGAATATACACCAGGTCTGAAGTCAACTACATCGGGACCGACCGTAAAATTCACGTTGGAGTATTGTCTGAACCTCGTCTTGGTGGGTCGATTCGACGAGAGTTTAAAGAAGGGGTACCTTTGACTATTATAAATAACAACACAAATCGGTGATTTAAACCTTCATTAGACAAAACGTCGTTATTCGTTTAAACACTGGGGCACCTGACATCGGACGGTCCGAGGGGACAGGTACCTTAAGAGGTCCGTTCTTGTGATTTCACCCATTCGGTAAGGAAAGAGGTTCCCTAGAAGGACTGGGTCCCTATCTTGGACCCAGAGGACGTAACGTCCGTCTAAGAAATGGTAGACTTGGTGGTTCCTTCAGGGATTAAGGATCCCATCCGATGTCCTACCTTCCCTGAATTTTGGGACTTACTGAACAACCTACCCTTGAAGGTAACTCTAGACCTCGAAATAGAGATTCACCGAATTTTGAATAATCGAAGTATCATTTAGACAGAAACAGTCTGGAGTCGGATAAAGAGATAAATAAGTCCAGAAGGAAAATACTTTTAAAATAATAAAAGAAGTGTGTCCTAAACTTAAAAGAACAAATAAAGATAAAGATCTGTAAACGATCAACCACAACGGTAATACCTAACTTAAGAAATGAGATAAAAGAGAATAAAAAGAGAAAAAGACAAATAAACAAACCGACCATTCATCCTCGGATTTACTAAACACGTACAACTAGAAGTGCAAGTCAGTGAGAAGAACTGAGAGTGAATATACGTTTTTTACCGATTAATTAAAACTTAAAAGATATATTAGTATAGTATGTATCTTTTATTATCTAAAAGATAACAAACGATCACAGAAAAATGTTTATCAAAAACACGACCGTTCATGAAGGTTGTCCTATAACTCACCAATCCCACCCTCTCCAGTCAGAACAGGAAACTTACACAATGCTAATTCGTCTTACGAACAACCGTTACCGATCCCTTACCGTCAATCCTACAAAAGAAACTACAGATTAAACGATTTCAAAAATTATACTTTTAAGGAAAACTTAAAATAGTTTAGTAAAAAATGGAGATAACTCTAATAATATAACAAAAAGATTATTTAAATAATTATATTAAATAATTGTATTTTAAAACATTAAAACGTAACTAGAACTTAAAATTATCTCAGGAATAATCCTATGTCATAGAATGAAATTTTATGTATGACAACTTAAGTTACAATCTAATAATTTAATTATAAAAATGGACACGTAAACCCGGAGGGTCCACCGCGATCACCATTTCTTGGTTGGACGTTTACGTCCTCTGTATTCTCTGGGTCCAAGTCAGGGAACCACCCCTTCTGGGGGATCTACTCCCGTACCGTCAGGTGAGGTCATGAGAACGGACCTCTTAGGTACCTGTCTCCACTGGCCGTCGGATATCGGGTATCTCAGTGTTTCTCAGTCTGTGTCAGCTTCACTGAATCGAATAAGTGTCTTCTCCTCTCATGTAATAAAATAAAAGACCTCAACAGAAGAGGACTTAACCGATTGTACCGAATATAATCATTTTATTTAGTCCAGGGAAAAGTAAAAAAAGACAGAAGCACTTGTAAAGGGTATGACATCCTAGACAAAGAAAAAAATTTGAAAAATTTAAATTAAAAATAATATGAAAAATTGTAATAAAAAATTCCCTGGTAAAAATTTCAGAAATAACTCAAACAATGTTATAACGAAGACAAGACACACAAACCAAAAAACCGGTGTTCCATACACCCTAGAATCAAGGGACTGATCCTTAGCTTGACCGTGAGAGACGTAACCTTCATTTCAGAATTGGTGACCTGACGGTCCCTCCCGGCATTCCATACAAAGAAATTACAAGACATCTTGAAGTGGGTATATTAGACAGACCCGGAAAAGAAAGAAAAAAAAAAGGAAAATTTTAATTAGAAACTGACGTAA
The DNA here is from genome assembly GCA_006410555.1 of Capra ibex. Classification (NCBI taxonomy): domain Eukaryota; kingdom Metazoa; phylum Chordata; class Mammalia; order Artiodactyla; family Bovidae; genus Capra; species Capra ibex. The sequence goes on from SJYO01048541.1 coordinate 2,428,384, forward strand.
ACACTAAAGAAGGTTCCAAACAGTAGATGAAAAATTGAAAATTTGAAAAAGAATTCAGTCAGAATTATTGGTTTTACAGAGAAAATGTTAAGATCTAAAAAGAATAAGGATTCGAATTAATAAACAAAGAAGTGAAGGTTAAAGAACTAGTCTCAAAGGTTCTGACGGATAAAATAACTAAAAGTGTATTCGTCGAAACCCGAATTATCTAATTAAGATGAAACGAGTCGAGTGACAAAGTCATTGAAAATAGAAATAAGTAAGGAAAGTAGAGGATGTACCCCCACATAAAACTAAAAAAATCGAAGAACTCACTTTTCAAATCTATTAAATAGAAGTCAGAAAGAGGAACAATATATTTACGTTATCAAGATATGTAAAGGGACTCATATGGAATCAGGAAATAGGGTATGTGAAACTATAGCTTATAAAGTATCGAATAATCCTTTCTGACATAGTAAATATTAAACTAAAACGTCATCGATAAACCTATTTACGATATGTAAAAGTTCCTCAAGAAAAATAAAAAATAAACGAATGGGGAGAAAAAGAAAAAAGTAAGAGGAGGAATAAGATTAAAATATGGTCATTCCAGTGGTACCCGAAAGGACCACCGAGTCGACCATTCTTAGGTGATCGTTACGTCCTCTGGACTCAAGCTAGGGGCCTAACCCTTCTAGGGGACCTCTTCCTTTGCCGATGGGTGAGGTCATAAGACCGGACCTATTAAGGTACCTGACATATTAGGCATTCCAGCGTTTCTCAACCTGTGCTGACTCGGTGAAAGTGAAAGTGTCCCAGTGGTATAATTGATATATTGTAAAAGTTGTCGTTAACAAATTAACGATTCAGAAATTACCAAATAAAACAAGACACCTGGTATAGACATTAACTCTCGTCGTTAAACTTTAAAAGATGATATTATTCAGTTACAGTGAAAAACCAAAATAGTTCAAAACAGAACATATAAAACTCCAACGAAATAATCCACGTAAGTTCAAATCTTAACAGTATCGAAAAACTTCTACACCTGTAATGACAAAAAAACATAAATTTAAGTAAAACAGACCAAAATTGTATTAAACAAGTCGAACAAACATTAACTATAAACGAACCGTGAATAAAAAGATAGGAGAGAAAGTCGGAAAAGTACAGGAATCGAATTCACATACCGAACACTTGTCATGTCTCAACCTGAGACAAAAAAACAAAATAAAGTTAGAGTGGTCAAGGTGAACTACCTACTATGTAGTAACAACATATAACAGTAATGACTATACAAACTTAAGCGGACAAGAGTAGGATGAAAACTTAAAGAGAGACCCGGTTAAAAGATACGAAGAAAAGGACGAAATAACGGTGACTAATCTACCTCATTTCAAAGGTCTAAATAAAAAGAATAATATAAAGGAAGAGAGACACCCAAATCTCAAATACATAAATACATTAAACGTATAAAATATAGACAAAGTCTAATAAATAAAGACAATAAAATTACCTAGAGGTCACTACGACTTGACTTACACATCTTATATTACTACAGATTTCGGGTCGAGTCTAACACCCACCTACGTGCACCCACCTACCTCCTCCACAAGTACCACTCACAAGTACCACACATCTTTGGGGACTGACGTCAGGTCCGTCACCCCTGGCAAACCACAACCGTGTCCACAAAAAATTCCCCTTCCTTCTCGTTTTTCACCTCTTCTCCCCGTTTCTCTCGTTGGCCCCCGTGTCTCCTCCCGGTCCAGAGTCTCCGAATTTACACGTACAGGGTGACCCTGTATCAGACAACTGAACGACCACACACACACACAAACATACTCAATAACACTCTCACATACGTACATATACACTCACACACTTCCACTCACACTCTCACTCAAATACTCACGTCGCACATACACTAATACACTCACACACACACTTACACTCACTCACATACTTACACACATATCCTAATACACTCACATTGACCGTGACTTGTGGTTCCTGTCCCTCTCCCTTCTTCGTCCTTTCAACTACCCTACGACTTCCTCCGACGAGAATTGGAAGGAACAGTGGATGTTATCGTTTCAGACTCCCTTTCTTCCCGAAACCCCCGACCCACTCGTCTCCGGGGAGGGTAGTGTCGCCTACTTCTACAAGTTCCGTCTAGGCCTATGACCCAGGTAAAGGTCTCTGCGTCCCTAGTCCTCTGTAACCTAAGTGAACCGAGTCTTCACTATCCAACTGTCGTTATCACCGGACCTGGGTGGTGGGACCGCACTGAGTTTTTGGAGAGGAGAGGGTGTCCCTTTTAGGTGTATTACACTAAAGTCTCTCAAAACAGCATCCGACAACCAAGAGACCGACCATGTGGTCGACAGCCATGTGCGTAGTTAAACAACTCCTGCCAATGATTTCTTGGTAGTCCAGAGTAGAGTTACATTAGATGTGACCTAATTTAATATTGGTCTAAAGATCTTAAGGTGATATTAGGTGTACCACATCTTTTCATCTTTAGTTTGACTTAAAAGAGGCCACGCCACTACTCTCATGAGCACCGCGCAGCCAAATACTCTTTGTCTACGCCATTTTCTCGTCTGGGGTGCAGATCGACTGTAGAGGGGTGTTCAACCTCAACCCTTCAGAAAAGGACTTCACTGTGTGTTTTACCTCAATTGATCAGACTGTATAAAAAATTAACATGAAAAATAAAATTTGACATTAAAAACAAGGATAATTACGATTTTAGAGTCGTATTTGTGTAGGTTAGGATTTACGTTTCGTTATAAAGAACAAAGAAGGGATAGTGTCGGACGCCACTTACTCTTTTCCCGACTCCTCACGGAATGTGGACCCTTTGTGGAACGTATCTCTTACCTTGACTCTTCACTCTTTTACTATGAGTGAAAGGACCATAGTACACTTCTGACTTCCCTAAAAATTTCAATGATGAACTAGTAGCGTCAATGGATTTGTGACGACGATTGGGACGGTGTACATACCTCGGTCCATACGTCACTAAATCTGTTTTCGATAGGATGATTAAACCCGTCATGTTTACACTTTGGTTTCGATGTACACCCAAAGTAAATTTAACAGGTAAAGGACACTGACAAATCTTTGGTAGCTAATAAAAAGTTTGTTAGTTCAGTAAACTTCGGTGAACCTTTACGGCTCAAAAGATTACGTCCAAAACGACGGTGAGCAGCCTTTCTACGACCACCGTGAAGGGGAGGGGCAGAGCAGAGAACGTCGAGAGGATAGAGCCTTAAGTGTCTCAAGGAAACGGTTCAAGTGTCGTACGAAGTTGGAGTGGGGAAAGTGGGGACGAACGAAGACAAAAGACCGGTTTATTTCAAGAGGTTTGTCCGATGGTTCCTCGTTTTGATGGGGAGAGGCGGAGGTGGGGAGGGGGTCCCTAGGACGGGGTTCGAAAGTTGGTCTACGTCTGGTGTCCTCAGAACCTAGGTCCGGAGGTACCCTACCACCAACGCCCACACCTGTCCTCTCTTAAACACATACTCCAAAGAGACTCCCAACTAGCAAGGATTACGGAGGAAGCCTCTTCCGTTACCGTGGGGTGAGGTCATGAGAACGGACCTTTTAGGGTACCTACCTCCTCTGACCACCCGACGTCAGGTACCCCAGCGATTCTCAGACAGTACTGACTTGCTNTCCAAAGAGACTCCCAACTAGCAAGGATTACGGAGGAAGCCTCTTCCGTTACCGTGGGGTGAGGTCATGAGAACGGACCTTTTAGGGTACCTACCTCCTCGGACCACCCGACGTCAGGTACCCCAGCGATTCTCAGACAGTACTGACTTGCTGAAGTGAAAGTGAAAAGTGAAAGTACGTGACCTCTTCCTTTACCGTTGGGTGAGGTCACAAGAACGGACCTCTTAGGGTCCTTACCCCCTCGGACCACCCGACGGTAAATACCCCAACGTCTCAGCCTGTACTGACTTCACTGGATTGTCATTCTCATTACGGAGGAACCAACCCTTAACCCCCGTAGAGACGTGACAGGACGATCGGGTTGGGAGTAACTAGAGGTGGCGACGTCAACCCGCGGGTGTACAGGTTGTGTAAATTGGTCCCGAAGTATGATTCTTCCCCTGTTTTGGGATTTTAAGAGTCAGGTAGAAAGAAAAAACCCGATGTAGAGTGACGTACACCCAAGAATCGAGGGACTAGTCCCTAGTTTAGACACGGGGGACGTGACCTTTGTACCTCAGAATTGGTGACCTGGTCGTCCCTTCAGGGGAGTCAGACAGAAAGTATGACAACCTAGTTCAATCTAAATACCCCCTCAGAACACTAAAAGGGACGTGGGATCAGTAGGACGAGTTAGATATCTTATCCGAAGGAAATTAGTCCTTTTTATCCCCTAGTCCTTGTAACCGTTGAGTTCTCTCATCCTTTGTATTGAGTGAGGACCACCTTCCCCTCTCTAGATAAACTTTCCAACCAGGATCTCAAGGAGTTGAATCGCAGGTCAAAACCGGTACCGTCTGGAAGCATACTCGCACCCACTCCAATCTTGGTCGTCTAAGACGTCTCGGGGACTTTAGTCGAAGGAGGGGTGGTCCTTCTGTGGGTGTCCTCTTCCTATGACTCGTGCGGACTCCTAATCGCGGGACAGGACGGGAAGGGACAGTCGTCAGAAAGGGACGACCTGGGTAGAGTAACCGGTCGGTCAGGAGTCAGGAGAGGGGAAGCCTGGGACTCACGTGGGGGAGTGGGTAAATCCGGTGGATGAAGGTCCTTATAGAAAGGAAAGGGTGAATTAGAGTCTCTCGGTGGTAGAGACGGGAGGGCTTTAATGTCCAGTAACATCACCGAGGGATGACGGACGTCTTATCTCATGGTTGAAGACCTACAGGTTAGTCAAATGAAGTGTGTAGGAACTGAATTGTATGACTAATAGAGAGATAGATATAGATAGATAGAAGGAAGGAAGAAGGGAGGACGAGGAGGAGGGGAGTAGAGAGAAAGAAAAAGAAAAAAAGGAAGAAAGATAATCCGTTAAAATTTTAACTTCATAACAACTAAATATTATAACACAATCAAAGTCCATATGTCTTGTCGCTAAGTCATAAAAACGTCTAATATATGGTAATATCCAATAATGTTCTATTACTCATATTAGGGGGTACGATATGTCATATAGGAACAACGAATAGATAAAATGTATACCATCACACATAGACAATTAAGAGATGGGGATTAAACAGAAAGAGGAGAAGAGAGGGTGGAGACCATTGGTATTCAAACAAAAGATACAGACACTCAGACAAAGATAAAACATATATCTGGGCAAACATAATAAAAAATCTAAAGTGTATATTCACTATATCATAAACAGAAACTGAAGAAAGTGATTAACATTATAAGAAGTCCAGGTAGGTACAACGACGTTTACCGTCATAAAGTAAGAAAGAATTCCGACTCATTATAAGGTAACATATATGTGGTATGGAAGAAATAGGTAAGTAGACAACTACCCGTGAACCCAAAGAAGGTACAGAACCGACAACGTATATCACGACGATACTTGTAACCCCACGTACATAGAAAAACTTAATGTCGAAACAGATCTACATACGGGTCCTCACCTGACAACCTGGTGTACCATTGAGATAGTAGTCAAAAAGAAAACTACTTTAGAGGTATGACAAGAGGTATCACCGACATGGTTTAACGTAAGGACGGTTGTCACATCCTCCCCAGGGAAAAGACTTGTGGGAATGGTCGGTCAGAAAATAAAACACTCACCAGTGACATGAGACTGCCTCTTCCGTTACCGTGAGGTGAGGTCATGAGAAGGACCTTTTAAGGTACCTACCTCCTCGGACCATCCGACGTCAGGTACCCCAGTGATTCTCAGCCTGTGCTGACTCACTGAAATGAAAGTGAAAAGTGAAAGTACGTAATCTCTTCCTTTACCGTCAAGTGAGGTCACAAGAACGGACCTCTTAGGGTCCCTGCCCCTCGAACCACCCGACGGTAGATACCCTAGTGTGTCTCAACCTGTACTGACTTCGTTGAATCGTCGACCTCGTCGTGACATGAGACTACGAAGACTTGAAACATATACGTCGAGGGACTCGGACCTTTCGAGGGGGAAGGAGTAAAGGTAACTAGTACACGAATCGATGAGTCAGCACAGGATGAGAAACGTTGGGGTGCCTGACATTGGACGGTCGGAGGAGACAGGCAACCCTAAGAGTTCCGTTCTTATGACCTCACCCAACGGTACGGGAGGAGGTCCCCTAGAAGGGTTGGGTTCCTAACTTGGGTCCAGAGGACGTAACGTCCACCTAACAAATGACAGACTCGGTGGTCCCTTCGGAAACAGTTCTGAAGAGAAATGACGAGGAAAAACACACTACAGAAGAGACCCCAGTCACCAATCTCTATTAACTACAGAAGAAGAGTAAGAGTTGTTTACCCCTCGCAAAGGAGACGTAACAGAACACACAGACTAGACCGAAACCGCATAGACAACCTCAAAAACGATAAATAGAATAAGAAGATCGGTCTACTACAAAACGAAGAGATACGGATAAAGTTTGTACTTGAACATGAGTGTATAAATACTCTTTTAGGACCCTGAAGAGTCCGTCAGATCACAAATTTTGAAGTGGAAGGTTACGTCCCCCACACCCAAGTTAGGAACCAACCCCTCAATTCTAGCGTGTACAGAACGCCGGTTTTTGGTTTTGTATTTTGTCTTCGTTATAATATTGCTTAAGTTATTTCTCAAAAAAATTTCCTGGTGTAATTTTTTTAGAACTTTCTTCTCTTTTAAGATTCGAGAGGAAAGATACAGGGAAGAGAACTACGGTGGATCTTCGAGGGAAACCCTCTATGCACGTTCGGGACCCACCAGGGTGTCGATAGATAAAGACACGAGTTTAACCTGGATTATAAGAAGAAAACCCTTAATGGTACAATAGGATGATACTCCTCTCAGACCCCAGAATTCAATGAAAAGAACCACCGACTTGTCTTCGAAGAACGACGTCTAGGGTTACGGTAAACTAAAAGAATCTTAATACCCTTTCAGCATAATACTAAGACAGTAGTTTTAATATACTTTGATCTGTGACAGAAGTCCCCGGAAGGGACCACCGAGTCTCCAATTTCACAGACGGAAGTTACACCCTCTGGACCCAAACTAGGGACCTAACCCTTCTAGGGGACGTCTTCCTTTACCGTCGGGTGAGGTCATAAGAACGGACCTCTTTGGGTGCCTGTCTTCTCGGACCACCGATGTCAGGTGTCCCACCGTTTCTCAACATGTGCTGACTCGTTGAAGTGAAGTGAAGTCTGGGACAGAAGTCAAATAGTATCTTTGGTCAAAGACTTACCTAGATAAAAATTGACAGGTAAATTTAATCGAAATAGAAATTATATGATTGAACGGAAAGGAATTAAGTTGAGTAAAGATTTTGGTAATCTGGATGCCATTCTGAAAATCTTTTTCAAAAGAATACATTCATAATTTCGTATACAATTTTATCTTATCATGTTGCTCAGGAGTATCTCAGTAGTGGGTCGAAGTAGTAAGAAATTAGACCTGATAAAACTTCGATTAGAAAAGTAGACATTCATAAAAAGGTATAAGATTGCCTATTCTTTTGATTTTTTTGAAGCGTTACATTTTACATCTAGATAAATATTTGAGAATGATAACGTGCATTCAAACGAAGTCCGACCCGTGTCCTTACACAGATGTTCCACGGTTGTAGAAAGTGTGTCTTCAATGAATCAATGAATCAAGGAACAACTAATTACCTAATTAATTACCTAAATAGTCAATTAACTAATACGACCCTAGACCCAGTAGTGGTGAACGTCTACCACCAGACAGAACGTGACCAAAGAAGAATGGGTAGAACACTCTCTACTCACAATGTCCGACGACGACGATTCAGCGAAGTACAGACTGAGACACCTGGGGTATCTACCGTCGGGTGGTCCGAGGGGGCAGGGACCCTAAGAGTTCCGTTCTTGTGACCTCACCCAACGGTAAAGGAAGAGGTTACGTACGTTCACTTTTCACTTTCACTTCAGCGAGTCAGCACAGGCTGAGAATCACTGGGGTACCTGACATCGGGTGGTCCGAGGAGGCAAATACCCTAAAAGGTCCGTTCTCATGATCTCACCCCACGGTAACGGAAGAGGCCACAATATCCGACGACGACGATTCAGCGCAGGCAGTCAGCACAGGCTGAGACACACTGGGGTATCTACCGTCGGGTGGTCGTGAGGTGTTAAGTACTGTACGAAGGTAGAGTTACGGTATCGATTCCCTTAGTTAGGACTACAATCTACCTGTCCCTTGAATCGTAGGGTTATGGACGAGGTCGACAACTTGAAAAGGTTCGAGTGAAAAGAATGACCCTTTTACCTCGACTATAAGGACAGATGAAGGAACTAAAAGAAAAAGAAAAAAAAACCATACCTGAGGTACTCTATATTTTCGTGTTCACGAGCCATGGATTACCTACAAGTTCTTTATAAGAGATAAGAGTAAAAAGTACAGACGTTTCAGAAGTAAAGAAGAAAAAAAGTGAAATTTTCGACGTTCTTCTAACTTTTACCGTTACTCGTGCAAGGTTTACTGTATCCTACCAAATTTTTTCACCCTCTATAAATATAGACTTCAGTCGTGATGTATTTGTAGACACCTTCGGTTTCTGTAACACATAAGAGGTTTGTAAAGAGCCTTCGCTACCCCGAGGACGACCCTGTACCAGAACGGTTTCAGGAAACTCGAGGTTTCTACCAGAAAAGATTTTGAGAAGAGAGGTGACCGGAACTGGTACAAGGCGGTCTTTTGACGGACGTTCGTTAAAGAAATTAGTCCAGTGATACACATTAGATGGGGGGTGGGGGAGGGGTTCTTTGTTGTGTGGTTCTCCACGTCGGTTGACAGTTTTAGAAATGAACATGGAGATCGAGACTGGTTTCTCCGAAAGAACCACTCGGACTCTTCTCTCTCTCGAAAAGTCTTTGGTGCGAACTCGGGTACCATCTCACCTTCGAGTCCTCGGTCGTCCGGGTAAAGGTCTGAACGGAGACCGGGTCTAGTAGATTTAACTGTAGGTCAGTCACCCTGTCAAATAGGTTTTCGACAATCCTGCTGAACCCAAAATGTGTCTCGATATTTCTGTGACATACTCCAGACTACAGAAATAAAGGGTACCTCAGAACAACCTCCCCTTCTCCTTGCGTGAACTTAAGGTCAGGACCTCCATGTCTCCGGTAACACCTCTTCGTAAGTCTGGAGAACCGGTTCTCTCCTATCATTGGTTCCTGGTGGGAGGAAAAAGGGTGTAAGTAAATATCCAAACAGGTAGACAACAGAGGAGTGATCATCCAAGAATCTGTACTCGCTATTCCTGGTTTCCGACCGTCGCTAAGGTACTTTAGGACGGTAAGTGTCCCTCGCAGGTCAGTTCAGTTAACTGTTCCAACGACCACCTCGACTTCCGTCTCCCAGGGAGGTAGTGTCTGTCACGTCTAAGCACAGTGAGGGTCGAAGACCGTCCCACTACTCAGTCTATGGTCGACGTACTACAGGATGTTATGTGACATAACTGTAAAGTCGATGTATTTCGTCTTTACTATGGAAAGAGGACTTGACACCCTGACGTCTAGTCACTCTCCTCTAACCGAAGTTCGACACCCACCCAAGTCCGAAGTAGACGGAGGGTAGTCCCTTGGTTGTTACTGGGTCCCGTATCAGAAGAACACCAACTCCTGCAAGTTCTTACACTACTCCTTTCCACACTACAGAAGCTTCTGGACCCAAGACTTACCTGTAGGACAGTAGAGACGTGTAGAACCGTTTCGGACTGTGGGTAATCCGCTCCTTCATTCAAAGAGAATGTTTCGGTCCCACCCTTCCTCGTTCCCAACTCTCGTCCCTATATCGAGGGATGTACCCCAGTGACGAGTCAAAGTCGTGTCTTCCGAGTTCCATTTAGAACGAAGGGACCGGTGAGACCACCGTAACGTGGTAGGTCGGGTCCCCGGGTGTTGTGTCCAACATATAATTTTAGGGTTGAGGTCGTCGGACCCCGTGTCAGAGTTCTTAAGCCTTTAGGATAACGAGACACACGGTGGGGGTAGGGTCCCTTATTTGTTACGTGATTCTCAAATACACAGTGTACTTAGATGGTATAAAACAACTAATACTCTTTTGTCTCGTGTAACTCTTAAAAGGATCCACTATTAAGCCCTCAACATTACATGGAATTTTTATCTCCGACCGTCACTCTTCTCTAACGAGAACCTAAGGAATTCTCAAATCCTTTTACTATTATTAGTGTAATTTTCTGAAAAAAGAACTTTATTTTAACCAAATATCACTACACAATTAAAGTTCATATGTCACTTCACTAGGTCAATATGCACGTATATATATGTACACACATAAACAACAAAGTAGCGGTTCAGTGTAGACTGAGAACCCTGGGATACCTGATACTGGACGGTCCGAGGAGACAGACACCATAAAGGGTCCGTTCTTATGACTTCACCCAACAGTAAAGGAGGAGGTCCCCTAGAAGGGGTGGGTCCCTGACTTGAGAGTAGTGGATACAGAAGACGTGACGTCCGCCTAAGAAATGGGTGACTCGGTAATCCCTTCGGATAAAAAGTCTAGGAAAAAGTAATATCCAATACTGTGCTATATCTTATATCGAGGGACAAGATATGTTATCCTTAAACAACAAATAAATAAAATATAAACAATAAATAAATAAAACAAATATCATCACATACAGATAATTAGGGCTTGAGAATCAAATAGGTAGGAGTGAAGAGAAACTATTGGAATTCAAACAAAAGATCCAGACACTCTATTACTAATGTAAACTCATCGAGACTTCTTAAGAAGGGTCCGTCACCCCTACCCCTTCTACCTTGATCCTTATAAAATCTCCCCTATTCTGACCGTCCAACTTACTCCTACACACACACACACCGTCTCAAACGACTCTCTCCTACCTGTCTGTCGGTCCATCTTGGGGTCCAAGTTCGAACTCGTGGACCACCCGACTTTGTCGTTCGTCCCCCACCACACACCACTGTGGTCTTAGACGTGTCACCGATCCTGGGTCCCAGGGTCCCCGAACCGGTCCTAGTCTGTAGTTTCCCTACGTATTTCTGTGAGACCCCAGTCTACCCACCGTCAAGTGTCCTCTTCGTCGTCTCCTTTGACCACCTCCCCACACCCGGTCTCTCCTCCCGCTCCGAGACCCCGGTAAGAACGAACCCAAAAGGAGTCACCGAGCTCCCAGACCGGGACCCACACTCATACAATTTTACCCCAGAAACCTGTGGTCATCCACTCTTTTGTTTACGGTGTACAAGAGACTGGGAACGCGGTACCGACACCATTGATGTCAGGGTCCAAAAGAAAGGCTTACATTCGAGAATTCCCAACTTGTAATTCAAGAAAAGAAAAAAATTGTACCTTAAAAGTTTATTTCTGACCAAGTGGTAGTCCTTTTCCAACAAGTCCTACTAAGGACTTTGGGGAAAATTGAAATTTTAAGATTACTAGGTACGGGTCTCACAATCACTACTATCTATGTAAAAAGAATGGGTGTTATTGGGTAAAAAATCAATTTGAACCGGAATCTTTCGTAGTGATACTTGTTTCGATCACCTCCACTACCTTAAGGATAACTCGATAAAGTTTAGGACTTTCTACTACGACAGTTTCACGACGTGAGTTATACGGTCGTTTAAACCTTCTGAGTCGTCACCGGTGTCCTGACCTTTTCCAGTCAAAAGTAAGGTTAGGGTTTCTTTCCGTTACAGTTTCTTACGAGTTTCTTACTCTCTTAACGTGAGTAGAGTGTACGATCATTTCATTACGAGTTTTAAGAGGTTCGGTCCGAAGTCGTCATATACTTGGTACTTGAAGGTCTACAAGTTCGACCAAAATCTTTTCAGTCTCCTTGGTCTCTAGTTTAACGGTTGCAGGTGACCTAGTAGTTTTTTCGTTCTCTCAAGGTCTTTTTGTTGATAAAGACGAAATAACTGATACGGTTTCGGAAACTGACATACCTTGTGTTATTTGACACCTTTTAAGAAGTTCTCTACCCTTATGGTCTGGTGGACTGGACGGAGAACTCTTTGGATATACGTCCAGTCCTTCGTTGTCAATCTTGACCTGTACCTTGTTGTCTGACCAAGGTTTATCCTTTTCCTCATGCAGTTCCGACATATAACAATGGGACGAATAAATTGAATATACTTCTCATGTAGTACTCTTTGCAACCCGACCTTCTTCGTGTTCGACCTTAGTTCTAACGGCCCTCTTTATAGTTATTGGAGTCTATACGCCTACTGTCGTGGGAATACCGTCTTTCACTTCTCCTTGATTTTTCGGAGAACTACTTTTACTTTCTCCTCTCACTTTTTAAACCGAATTTCGAGTTATAAGTCGTTTACTTCTAGTACCGTAGGCCAGGGTAGTGAAGTACCCTTTATCTACCTCTTTGTCACCTTTGTCACAGTCTGAATTAAAAACCCCCGAGGTTTTAGTGACGTCTACCACTAACGTCGGTACTTTAATTTTCGGCGAATGAGGAACCTTCCTTTCAATACTGGTTGGATCTATCGTATAAGTTTTCGTCTCTGTAATAAAACGGTTGTTTCCAGGCAGATCAGTTCCGATACCAAAAAAGACACCAGTACATACCTACACTCTCAACCTGACACTTCTTTTGGCTCGCGGCTTCTTAACTACGAAAACTTGACACCACAACCTCTTCTGAGAACTCCCAGGGAACCTGACGTTCTAGTCGGGACCCTAAAGAAACTTCCTTACTACGATTTCGACTTTGAGGTCATGAAACTTTGAGGTCATGGAGTACACTTCTCAACTGAGTGACCTTTTGTGAGACTACGACCCTCCCTAACCCCCGTCCTCCTCTTCCCCTGCTATCTCCTACTCTACCGACCTATCGTAGTGGCTGAGCTACCTGTACTCAAACCCACTTGAGGCCCTCAACCACTACCTGTCCCTCCGGACCGTACGACGTTAAGTACCACAGCGTTTCTCAGCCTGTACTGACTCACAGACTTGACTTAACTTGACTCACAATTATTTAATCAAGATTTTGGTTGGTCGTAAGTACCGAAAAACACTCAATAATGTACACAGAAATTTTAAGACTGTCCACTTCAGATCAAAATTTTAAATCAATTTCCTTTTTCTAACAACAAAAAGACAACGGTTATCTATCAACATATGTATCCTCTCAAACGGAAACTTATACATATATAAGTTAACAAGTATATAAGTTAATAAAATTATATATATAAGTATACCAAAGTACTTCACTTAAGTTAAAAGATTTAATTAAAATACTTTATATACACACACATACTCCACTCCACTCCACTTCTCCACTCCACTTCAACGAATCAGCACAGGCTGAGAAACGCTGGGGCACCTGACATTGGATGATCCGAAGAGGTAGGTACCCTAAGAGGTCCGTTCTTATGACCTCACCTAACGGTAAACGAAGAGATCCCCTAGAAGGACTGGGTCCCTAGCTTGGGCCCAGAGGGCATAACCTCCGTCTGCGAAATTGGAGACTCGGTGGTCCCTTCGGGTACACTCACATATATATATATATTTTAAAGTACTTTCTGACATAAACTAAAAGTTTCATGTCTCTTGTAACGTTTTTTACTGAATTGGTTAAAAAGTCCTAGTGTTTCACATTTTTCATTAAAACGAAAATAACAAATGATCGACATACTTCGTTAAATCTACGAAGATATAACAAAAGGACGACAGGAAAATTCTAAATTTTCACCTTTGACGTTAAAGTGGAAAAAATCAGTTATTTTTTAATTTGCTTTTCATGCTGTGTAACGAAAACATCGAAAACATCGAAACAAGGTGGATCTACAACGGGGACTGTCTTCTCTCTGGATAGGTGAGGACACAGGTGAATTCCGACCCGGTCTGCTACGTATGTTAGGAGGGTCGTGTAACGGACTCGAGACAAACCTATCAACCTTTACATTAACCTGTAGAAAACTTAAGATGATTTTCTTACAGAATGAGCAGATCTTTGTTTTTTCATCCGATAAATGTAAGTAATTTTTCCAGTCTTTGGGAGAACTACGTGAACCGTTCTAGGAAATTGGAATCGATACCGATAAGATGTTGCGGTTAGACTAAAAAAAAGGAACCCGTTCCAAACGACAACGACAACAAGTCAACGATTCAACACAGACTGAGAAACGCCGGGGCACCTGACATCGGGCGGTCCGAGGAGACAGGTATCCTAAAGGGTCCGTTCTTGTGACCTCGCCCAACGGTAAAGGAAGAGGTCGCCCAGAAGGGCTGGGTCCCCAACTTGGGCACAGTAGACACAGAAGACGTAAAGGACGTAACTTCCGTCATACACGTCAAATTATAACGATTATCCGGTAAGGACCAAAGGAACCATCAAGTCTGACATTTCTTAAACGGTCGTCATTCCCTCTGGACCCAAGCTAGGTCAGTGAGAATTTCCTTTAGTTGGGACTTATGCGTAACCTTCCTGAATACTACTTCGACTTCGAGACTATGAAACAGGTGAACTACGCTTCTCGACTGAGTGACCTTTTCTGGATGACCCTTTCTAACTTCCGTCCTCCTCTTCCCCTACTGTCTCCTATTCTACCAACCTCCCATAGTGACTGAGTTACCTGTACTCAAACTCGTTTGAGACCTCTATCACTTCCTGTCCCTCCGGACCGCACGACGTCAGGTACCCCAACGTTTCTCAGTCTGTATTGACTCACTGACTTTTTGTTATCAGATAAGTATTAAACGAGTTCATAAACGTCATCATCTACAAAGCCAAACAAAATTTGTCGGTGTTGAATAAACATCTATCAATTTTTATTGTCTTTTTAACGTTTTAAGGAGAAAAAGTGAAGACTTTTAACAACAAAGTAAAATTCCGTGGTTTCTACTAATTTAAAAACCTTCTTGTCTCCTTCAGACTTCTAAAGACTTGACCGTGTTTTCGTTCCACCCCGACCCTCTTGATTGAAGTCCTGTCGACAACAAATTTTCGTTCAGTCCCGTTCTTTGAAAGAATAAATATTTTGTTATCATTGTTGTTTTGATGAGGTTTAAGTTTGACCCCTTCCTGACCCTTGTGACAAAAGAATGATTACACTCCAACCTTTGTGTCACCGAAAGTTCACTTAACCGGTACTGGTGTACCTGTGAACCTACACAGGTCGACCTCGCTCCTGTCGTCCGTCTACACGAACCGTAAACGTACGGGTGTAAGTCTTTAAAAAGAGGAAAGAGGATGACCGTATAACTCCGACTAGAACGACCGTCTCATCTTTGACTGACGTATGTGTATGCTGAATCTTTGTAACACATGGACCCAAAACTACTTATTTTTACGTTGAAGATAGGACCTATAAACTGTTTACAAGCCTTTGCATGTGTAACGTTTTGTACACAACTTCTTCAACGGAGAGGGTATCTCTCAAGTAATTAGGGTAAAAGTGAATGACTTACGCCTCGAGACAGATCGGACCACCACCACCAAATCAACGATTCAGGACAGGTTGAGTTCTGAAGTACCCGACATTGGGCGGACTGAGAACAGGTACCCTAAAGGGTCCGTTCTTATGACCTTACTCAACGGTAAAGGAAGATATCCCCTAGAAGTGCAGAGGACGTAATCCACCTAAGAAGTGGTGACTCGGTGGCGTCTTCGGCGGCAGAACACACCCTCTCTTCGTGGTTTTACATACTGAAGTTTGACTTCTCCTCCCTTCCTCTGTCTTCTCACCCTTTTAGTTTTAAAGAACGATCCTGAGTTCCTGATCGGGTACGAAAGGGGTCATACACAAAATTCACCAGTAATAAATAAATGAATAGATTCGTACATAGATAGGTAAGTAAAGTGAAATTTTCCCGAGACTTCGACGTTTTTATTATACGATAGAAAGATTCAATTAAGGAAATGATATGTTTCTCGAGAGTATTTAGTTATTCTTTACACAAGGGTTTTGTATACTTGTCTTTTTTTTTATGTTTACTAAAAGTGAACTAACCCATCTTCAATTTTGAAACTTTTATCCAACTCCCACCAGACACTATTATATGTCACCGACCATTATTATGTGTCACCGATATATGAACCACATATTTGTCCATAGCATATATGACGACGACGACGACGACGACTCAACGAAGTCAACACAGGCTGAGACACACCGGGGTATTTGCCGTCGGGTGGTCCGAAGGGGTGAGGACCCTAAGAGGTCCGTTCTTATGACCTCACCCAACGATAAAGGAAGAGGTTACGTACTTTCACTTTTCACTTTCACTTCAGAGAGTCAGTACAGACTGAGAATCACTGGGGTACCTGACGTCGGATGGTCCGAGGAGACAGGTACCCTAAAAGGTTCCGTTCACATGACCTCACCCCACGGTAACGGAAGAAGTCCACGTTTGAACTAAAAGGTCCGTTCTCATGACCTCACCCCACGGTAACGGAAGAGGTCCACGTTTGATCATTGCCGTAAACCCCTTTTGTAAACCCATCGAAAAGGTTTAAATTCTACGTACCCAAAAGAACAGGGTCTTTAAGGTGACCCTAAGAAGGTTGTCTATTCTGAGGGTACGTGTGTTAATCTTGTCCAAAGTCACCGATGAAGAACCCCACCTCCTCACCCCTAACCTACCCATCTCTACTATCCTTCCTTTGAGTGAATACGAAACGTACTGTAAACATGACAACTTTAAAGGATTTATACGATAAACATAATGAAGTAGTGTCTGTCTTTAAAATTTTTACACAAACAACCTACGTATTGATTTAAGTGGTCTTTCTTTTTTTTTTTTTCTTTTACCGGATGTTGTTCTTAAGTCTCCACTTTGATGTACAGTTCTTTCACTACTTAATCCGACTTCCGTCTTATTTCCCTCTTTGTGACTCTTCATTCGGTCGTAGTACGTATCAACGATGTTCATCCGACTTTTAAGGGTCGTCGGACACTTCGTACAGATATTCTGCTTTTATTTGTAAACGGTCTTCATATAGATAGACCCTAGACTCTAGGCTCTCTTTAGAGAGAACACCACGAACATCTCTTCCTACGTCTCCTATTCCAGGAGTTCTGGTTCGGGTCTCATTCAAGTTGTACAAAGTTGTAGGGACACCACCTAACCCAACAGTAAGTCCCAAGAGGAAATGGAAGAACATTACCCCCGGAGGTAGGTACGAGTACCGGACCTCTGGCTCCCATGGAAGGATATCTGACCCGTCTCCCCTGTACGGTGAGGTGGCAGACTGAGACAAGGGAACTCTTTGACGGAAACGGTTGTTTTCCTCTCGTCGTTACCGTACCCGACACAGATGTGTCACACCTTATTGACAAACGAGAACAATCGTTACCCTAAACCCCTAACAAACAATGAGACGCCATACGTGGTCTTGGGACCGATTACATAGGGACCAACAACACCGACAAGTCAGCGATTCAGAGACACTGGGGTCCCCTATATCGGGTTGTCCAAGGAGACAGGACCGTTCTTGTGACCTCACCCAACAGTAAAAGAAGAGGTCGTCTAGAAGGACTAGGTCCCTAACTTGGGTGAAAAGGACGTAACCGTCCGTCTAAGAAATGGTGACTCGATCGTCCCTTCGACCTCTATATAGAGACCTCTACCCCTATAGTCTCACCTTTATTCTAGACCTCCTTCGAAAACTTAACGACCTCTATGACTCTTATCAGTCCAGGAGATTATTTTCCTATATTTCAGGGAGACTTTAGTACCGGGGTGAACCCCTGAAATGGAGTAATGATTATCACCTTATGATCCGTCGGGTCGTGAAAGACTCACTTGACTTGGACTTCTGTGACACACTACAGAAACCCGTAAGTAACTCTCCTACGCATTTTTGACCCGACGTACCCATTGTACTAAGATGGGACCCGTCCCATGGACCCTGATCTATCTCAACGAAAAGTGGTAGTAAACTCCCGTTAGACGGTTCTTAGAATCCTGATTTTCATACACTTCAAGTTCTTAATTTTCAACGGGTCACTGGACCACCAATCCTAAGATCTGAAAGTGAAGACACCCAACCCAAGTTACGGACCAGTCCCTTGACT
The DNA here is from genome assembly GCA_006410555.1 of Capra ibex. Classification (NCBI taxonomy): domain Eukaryota; kingdom Metazoa; phylum Chordata; class Mammalia; order Artiodactyla; family Bovidae; genus Capra; species Capra ibex. The sequence continues at coordinate 2,446,555 of SJYO01048541.1, forward strand.
CTAGAACTTTCGGTACATCGACCCGGTTAGTTTTTAATTTATTTTCGTTTTGTTTTGGTTTTGGTGTTCACATCTGAGTTGGAAGGGTTCGGAGGGACAACCCGAAAGAGGAGTAGGGGAACTCATACTGAGTCAAGAGAACCTTATTCGGACCACCACGAAAACCAAGGTCAGGTCCCACCTTCGACTTCGTCTCAGATCTGCATAAGTACCCCTCGACCAGAGAGGATTCCCTGTCGGTCTCCGGACATTCGTGTCTGTATTAAGATAGTCTGACCGAGTCTGATTTCAGAACCCGTCAGAAAGTCGCAAAAAAAAAAAAAAAAAGGAAACATTGAAAAAAAAAAAAAAACTCCAATCTTTATTTCCTTACGAAAAGTCTATAAGTTACTACAGACCGGAGTACGGTCCGAACTTGCACTTGTATTGTTTCAATTTACTGACAACCTGCGACCCGAATAGTCCTCCCTTCGACGTTCCTTTTTCTTCGTTGTTTTAGTGGATCTTTTTGTAGAAAATTTTTGTAATGACCAGATGAGACATTTTTACTCAAAACAACCCACGTACGTACGTGACATTGACTACGGGTCCACCCTCATCCCACCCTCCAGGTACGACCCCTGCTCCCTACGGGTGAAAAAGGGGACCTAAATGGGAAAAAGAGAGGACAAGTGTGAAGAAAAGTTGAAGGTTGGGGACGGGTGAGGGGGGGAACGGGTGACAGTCGTCAGTTGCCGGTGGGGGGCGGAGCGTATGAGCGACGGCTGGGGGAGGGACGAGGGCGGGCCCATTCCGTCGTAGGAGTCTACAAACGCAAATAGGAAAATAGACACAGAAGGACAATTTGGAGGACTACACACAAAGACAAAATGTACTTTCACAAAATACTCCAATGGTACGAGGAACGAGGAAAGGCGACACGTGACACCGAAATTCTAGATAGGACAACGGGGGTGGCGACCAACAACGAAATTGAAGGAACGACACGAGGACTAGTGACTCGGAGGTGGGGACTCCAAAGGTAGAGGACTCACTCTGGGAGGCTCGGCGTGTCGGATGGGGGGAATGTCTACAGGTGTACGGGTAGAGAGAGACCTGGAACACCCCTAAGAGGGCCCTTGAACGGATCCCCCGCCTATAGGACTTAGTGTCCCCGACAGCTAGACCTTCGGTTCCCTACAATAAGAAGGGAGTAAGAAGGGGAGTAAAAGGGGTCAGAGGTAAAGTCCGACCCGAGGAGAGAAGAAAAAGGAGAGGCAGAGTGAGGAGGAAGGGAAGTATAGACTAGTCGAAGGGACCCCAGGGTGGAGACGGTACCGAGGTAGTGTCAAAACAAGTAAGGGTGGTAGTGTACAGACCAAACCTAGAACTGAAGGGACTGTATTTATGTTCAAAAGACTAACCAGAAACGTGAAGTCCCACGAGAGGCTGTGGTCGATCAAGAGACATACCTACACGTAGAACAACGGACAGTCAGGAACCGAAGATTCGGACGTCACTGGGAGTCTGGGGGGTGTTTTACTGGAACCAGAGAACAACACCGGGGTTCGGGGAGGAGGTCGCTCAGAGGAGGGGCAGGGGTCGAGGAGGGGTGACGTGAAGTCGCCCTGGGGTTGTACGAGGAGTAACGTTTGTGTACCCTGCGGGGGGGGGGTATAATCCCCCGGTCTCCTTGGTTCTCTCCACCTCTTCTATCTGTTTGAATAAAACTCACAAGAAGGAATTAGCTAAATTAATCTTTAGGGACAAGACGAACAAGCACATAGTCGAGTCAAACAGATTTTCTCTCTTTATGAACGTGTCTTCCTTTGTGTGTGTGTACGCCAGAAGGGTCTACCGAGTTACCCATTTCTTAGGTGAACGTTACGTCCTCTACGACCTCTGAGCCCAAGATAGGAACCCAACCCATCTAGGGGACCTCCTCCTGTACCGTTGGGTGAGGTCATAAGAACGGACCTCTTAGGGTACCTGTCTCCTTGAACACCCGATGTCAGGTGTCCTAGGTTTCTCAACCTGTTCTGACTTCACTGATTCGTACGTACATGTGTGTGTGTGTGTGTGTGTGTGTGTTTGTGTATATACAGTTTGTGGTTCGGAGAATAGATATATCTATAACGTATATATAAGAAGTCTATGAATACCGTATATTGGATATTATACAATGTGTATAATATCCACATATATAAGTATACTTAAGTATATATATCCATATAAATATAAGTATATATGTTAAGTATAAGTATCCTTATACTTCCCGAATAAATTGAATATACGTCTCATGTAGTATACTTTACGACCCGACCTACTTCGAGTTCAACCTTAGTTCTAACGACCCTCTTTATAGTTATTTGACGAGCAGATCAACCCCTTTACCCTCTTTTTAATCCTCTGCTATCTTCTTTCTACCTGTAGAAACATGGTCATGGTATGACAGAACTACTGACACCGAAACATCATCTCGGACTTCAGTCCGTATAGGAGTTACCACTTTTTAACTTTCGTAAAGGGGATTTCAGTCCTTGTTCTGTTCCCACAGGTGAAAGTGACGATGATAAGTTGTATCAAGACCTTCAAAACCGGTGTCGTTAGTCTCGTCTTTTTCTTTATTTTCCTTAGGTTTAACCTTTTCTTCTTCATTTTGAGAGTGACAAACGTCTACTGTACTAGGAGATGTACCTTTTGGGATTTCTGAGGTGGTCTTTTAATGATCTCGATTAGTTACTTATATCATTTCAACGTCCTATATTTTAGTTGTGTGTCTTTAGGGAACGTAAGGATATGTGATTATTACTCTTTCATCTTTTTCTTTAATTCCTTTGTTAAGGTAAGTGGTAACGTTGCTTTTCTTATTTTATGAATCCTTATATAGATGGATTTCTTTGATTTCTGGATATATATCTTTTGATATTTTGTGACTACTTTCTTTAGTTTCTCCTGTGATTATCTACCTCTTTATATGGTACAAGTACCTA
>SJYO01048541.1:2449564-2473546 GCA_006410555.1 Capra ibex
TTATCGGTCCTGTACCTTTGTTGGATCTACAGGTAGTCGTCTACTTACCTATTCTTTCGACACCATGTATATGTGTTACCTCATAATGAGTCGGCAATTTTTCTTAAGTAAACTTAGTCAAGACTACTCTACCTACTTTGACCTCGGTTAATATGTCTCACTTCATTCGGTCTTTCTTTTTGTGGTTATGTCATATGATTGTGTATATATACCTTAAATCCTTCTACCGTTACTGCTGGGACATACGTTCTGTCCTTTTTTCTGTGTCTACACATATTACCTGAAAACCTGAGTCTCCCTCTCCCTCTCCCACCCTACTAAACCATCTTACCCTTAAGATTGTACATATGACAGTACATTCTTAACTTAGCGGTCAGGTACAGACTGCATCCCACGTCGTACGAACCCCGACCACGTACCCCTACTGGGTCTCTCTACAACACCCCTCCCTCCACCCTCCTCCCAAGTACAAACCCTTGCGTACATTCTTAATTTCTAAAATTTTAATTTTTTTTTTTGTTTTTTTTTGTTTTTGTTTTTGTTTGTTTGTTTTATTCTATCTGTTTCCGTCTAAGAGAGCAACTTAATGTTTATGGTAGTTGTGAGGACGACCAGATTGGAGAACGGTGAAGTAAACAGTTCAGTCATATTATCGCACAATAGAAGTCGGACGTGCATGTGACAAACCGTCCTCCCATAGATATTATAGTGTGTGACCACGCCCTTTAGTAAACTGAAGGACCTAGACGTACCAGTATACAAGGAAAACACCATGACCTTGTAGTGACACAATTTAAAAAATACACACACACACCTCCCCTCCTTATATACAGTGTAGACCTGTAAGTTTTGATAGTTCCTCGGTCTACATATAAGTATGCTAGTATATACATATATGTGTGTATGGTGTGTGGGGAAATTTTACCCTTGTCGAAGCGAACAACAGGAACCAAAATAATTTCCTAGAACACTCACTTATTTTGGTATTCTTTTGTCCACCCTCTTGTCGGTTCAGTCAATATCGGAACGTCCTCCTCTTCCCCCCCCTTTGTTACAAATGACTGACAAATGTCAGGTACGGTTCAGGAGACACTTCGTAGCGGGGACCTAAGAGAGTAGACTACAGTAGGTTACGATCCTACATAGGGAATGGAATTCGACCTCTTAGTCCGAGGTGTTTGTTTCACGTATTTGTTCTAGACTTGGCTTCAAACGGAATTAGATTTATATACACAAAGTGAGGTGCTGCAGGATCGACGTGGAGACTGACACATTACTTACGATAGTCTTGCGGGTCATCGTTTTATGAGTATTCCAAGATACTACTACCACCCGTCACGTATCTCTGACGAACCTTCAAGAAGTCCCTTTTAATGTCAAATACCGAATCTTAAACCCCACCACCATCACTAGTCTTACGAAGGAGGGGGGAAGAGGAGAAAAAGACGAAGTCCTCTTAGGGTGAGGGGTGGGTCCCGTCTGTAAGGCTCGGAAAGAAGATAGAAGAGGACACTGGTATTCTAAGGAAACAAAACCTTTCCAGTAAGGTGTCCAGGACTACCTAACCTCTCCCAGTGCAACCCTCTAACTCTAACTTCCACCAAATTCTAAGAAGACCTTAACACTAATCGTCCACAACCACCCACCCACCCCTCCCCCTCCTCACTCCAGCTTCCAGTGAGGACAAAGGCCAAAACTGACACCCTTTCTATTAGTTAAGGAAAACACAGACAACTCAACCTCCACGACACCTGGTACATCCACCTCCACAGATCACCAGTTACGACCCCGTCTTTCCCCGTCTGGACCGGACTTCCTCCTCGACCCGTACGGACCAAAGGTTGTCCACGAGTCTTCTGTGATACTTTACGTGTCTTCGCTCCCGACGTCCTCCCGACACGTCCTTCGACCGTCCAAACGAAGGTTTCCGAGAAAAAACGACTTCCCTAACAATGGAAGAGCACTCCTCTCCATCCGTCACCACAGGACCCTAGTTCGCCTTTCCTCTTGAAGGCTTAGTCGGCCGATAACATCTCTTTACATTTCCCTAGACACTCGTTGTAACTCCCAGTCCAACTCCGACCTACGGTACTTAAGTATCGCCAGGACCGGACGACCCACCACACTGAAACAGTCGTCCTACGTCGGACCCAAACCCAGACCGACCACCCTCCACTCAACCACCCACCGACTCGTGGATGTTACCTTCCCTTGACCAGACCGTTAACCCTGGCCGACACTCCAGTATCCCCGACCCCTCTTTCCCGACTACCCCGACACGACACGAATCAGTGAGTGACACAGACTGAGAGACACTGGGGTACCTGATATCGGGTGGTCGGCGGAGACAGGTACCCTAAGAAGTCCGTTCTTATGACCTCACCCAATGGTACGGGAGGATGTCCCCTAGAAGGACTAGGTCCCTAGTTTGGGTCCGGAGGACGTAACGTCCACCTAAGAAATGGTAGACTCGGTGGTCCCTTTCACCCCAACTCCTACCACTTTAGAGTTGTTCCTCCTTCTTTTCGGTTCGTCCACTTCGGGTCCCTCTTTTACCTCTCCCTTTCCGTAGACCCCTCTCACATTCACACTTCCATTTAAGGTCCCCAAGACCCCTTCTGCTCTAGGGTCCGTTCACCCCCTTTCGTACAGGTTTCCTCTTGCCTCGCCCGTCGGGGACCTCCACCCGTCGGGTCCATACTTCCACCGCCCATCCCGAACACCGTGGTCTCTACACCACAGTGGTTCCCCTGAGGTCGTTACCCGTCTTCCTCCCTGTCTCTGTCTCCCGAACCATTCTTCATCAAATACCTCCCGGGACCCACCCCGTCGTCCTCCTGGTCACATCCTGACCCACTTCCCACCCTCCACGGGGTAGGTAAAATCCCCCAAGGGACCCGAAAGGACCACCGAGTCTGCTATTTCTTAGACGGACGTTACGCCCTCCGGACCCAAACTAACGACTCAGCCCTTCTAGGGGACCTCCTCCCGTACCGTTGGGCGAGGTTATAAGAACGGACCTCTTAGGGTACCTGTCTCCTCGGACCACCCGATGTCAGGTCTCCCAATGTTTCTCAGCCTGCGTTGACTCGCTGATTCGTGTGTGTGTGATCTTCGTCTGGGACGCAGGATCTCGACCCTCGTCCACCGAGTGAACCCCTTACAGAGACCCCCCGTGTTCCTCCTCGTCCCTCTCTTCACTTCCTAGGTGATCACTCATCTGACGAGACCCCAAGTCCGGACCCGAAGGTCTCCCGGCTCCTGGGACCGTAAGTGCATATAGACCGACGTCCAACGACGCCCTACATATGACGGACGTGGACAGGACGTATCAGTTCGCGAGACGATCGTCCTCATGCAAGACCTCTTTCCCGCCATTCGGAAGTCGACCCTATCTTTGACGGTGTCAACCAAGTTACTCCGTGTCGGTCCCAGGAATTGACCCCCTGTCCCTCAGGTCTTCCTTGTCAAACCCCCGTTTCCCCCTCCTTAGTCCCGAACTAACTCTACGAACTAGTTCTACGAGCTCTAAGAACTGGTTTCTTCATGGACGAGAATGGAGGACTGACTATCTACTCCGAGGACCCTTGTTCCGGGGGTGTGTCACGAGGTCCCTTTCAAGTGGACATTCACTCTCGGTCCAATGGTTCCTACTCCCCCGTGGGACCCACTTCCCGACACCTATTTTCCTCCACACACCGAATCTGCCCTCTAAATCTCCCAAATCCCCAAACCCTCCTTCTTCTCTTCACTACGCACCCCTGTCCCTCCTCTTCAAGTCTGGGGTCCCCTGTGTCCACGGACCTCTCCCAGGGTGGACCAGACACTGGGTCACACTGTTGAGTGAGATCATAAGAACGGACCGACGACCGAAGTACCGAAGGATGTTTCACACAGGGGTGTCAAGAACCCTCACGACCCCCGAAGAACCTCCCTTAGTAGATGTCTCGCACAAAGACCCTTTGGGGTCCTACTTAGGTCCTTAGAATGACACACAACCTTTGTCAGCACAGGTCCAAGACCTGTCTGACGGAGAGGTCGTCCAGGACCCCACTTCGGCTCCGGTTGTGCCGTGTCCCCTTCCCGCTCCCGACCCAGAGACACAAGACTCCTCGCAAGAGGTCCGTAGAGTTTGACACGACAGGGTAGATGGGTTTCACTCCGACTCTTCTGCCTCTCCGAAGTCGTACAACCAGTACGAGTACGAAAAGGCTAACTGAGGTAGGAAAGAAGGTTCACTTTCACAATCACCGAGTCAGCACAGACTCAGAAACACTAGGATTCCTGACATCTAACGGTCCGAGGAGACAGGAACCTTGAGAGGTCCGTTCTTATGACTTCACCAAACGGTCCTCTTAACCATTTCTTAGACGGACGTTACATCCTCTGAGTCCAAACTAGGGACGCACCTTTTCTAGGGGACCTCTTCCTTTACCGTTGAGTAAGGTCATAAGAACGGACCCTTTAGGGTACCTGTCTGTTCGGACCACCAGATGTCAGGTACCCCAACGTTTCTCAGACTGCACTGACTTGCTGATGGTGAAAGAAGGTTCCCCTGTACTACAGTATGGAGATCGTATGACAGTTGAATTTATTTATTTATTTATTTATCAGTGTTGGATTTTCAACTCTCAACGTAAAATAAACCGTCTTTAAAAATCCTGAATTCACTCCCTCCGTTGTAGAGTTCATCGGGACTCTCTTAACGAGGTACCTCCTAACCCCCGCCACGTCTCTCCTCGGTCCAATTATATCTTCAAAACGCTGTTTCCCGTCCATCAGACTTGTAGTCTTTATAAAAACACTTAATTTCTTTTGGTCTATGGAGTTCAATTCCTTAAATCACGAAAAGAAACATACCCTTCTACGTTCTCAGACCCGAGTGACTTTAACAAGGAAAGTATGCGTAGAGTCAATAGACCCCGGTCCTAGAACCAAAAAAGTGTAGGCCTCGAGGAGTCACGAGTGACATCCCTCACCGACTTCGGACTACCGACGACCTACCGAAGGACCCACGAGAGTTCCGAGTCTTTAAGTGTATACCTCTCGACCTTAGACACTACTGACACTATAGGAACAAATGACTATACCGTCCTTATAAGGTAAAGAGTTATGTTTGTCTAGACCCGACTCAACAACCGTTTTTTTATAAGATTCATAGTCAGTGTGGTACAGGAAGGGTCCACCGGTTTCCCTTAGGTCAAACTTTTGGTGGTGAACACCTTGGATGGTAGACGACGGTCGACCCGGAGACAGTCTGTCAGTGCGTCACTCTACGGGGCCGAAACCCACCACCCCTGGACCCCCGGGGACACCGTAAGACGGACCCACTGACTCCCGACACCACTTGTGTCGACCGGTCGGGACGTACGACCGGTTGTGGACCCAAGACAGGTGTGTCGAAGGGAAAATGCCCCGAGTCGTCCTCTTTGAGGACCATCCTCAAGGACCGTCTTTTTGGACAAAAAGAGGTCTCGACGAGTAAAAAAACGAAAAAAAAAGACCACTGGCCCTTGGAGTGTCATCGTAAACAGAGGAGACTGCGACTCGAGGCCCGACACTAGGTGGTGGACCCGTAAACACGTCCATTACCCACAATGGGGAGTGAAGTGCCTTACTGGGGTGAGAACAAAAGGGAAAGGAGACGAGAGATACCAAAATGACTTAACACTCGGTGTGACACAAATCCTGTCTCTTTTCTAACAGAAACCTTTACATTACTCGAACCTGTTATACTCCGACAAATTCAACCCCGAGGGATCCCCGTCTGAGTCCCTGGTCTTACACTACAGTCGTAACTAAACCCTTCACTAAACCCTCCCCGTCCCTCCCTTGGATATCGAGTCCACACTCTACCAGTCCAACAACCAGTAGCACGTAACGTGTGTGTCATTCCCTCGTCCTGGGTCACCCGGATGTCCCGGAAGGGGTGCAGGAGACAAACTCGAGGAGAGACTTCATGGGGTATTGTCATAATCTACGTTTAAAGGACTCGACAGAACGTCTACACTTTTGGGGAGTGGGTCACCTTCTACAATTGATGAACTACTCGTACTCATGTCGGGGTCCGGAGGACCTCGGATTCCTGACACTGTGGATTCCTGACACTGTGAGAACACTCTGGATGGCCGATTGAATGGTGGTCGGTCTCTTGACACGTACTCGAGTAGTGTCTGGGGGTCGTAGGGGGGAGAGAGAACCGGGAATTTTACGAAACGGTTTTGGGAAGTCCCTCGAGTCCCGAAGAAAAGTCCCACACTCGGTGGAACAGACGGACGTACCGGGACGTTTTTTAGAAAGAGACGAGGTTTGAGGCTCTAAAGGTAAATAAACTGGAGTCACACGCAGTCCCTGTACTTGAAGGCAACTAATTGTCCTAAGGAATGAAACCGTCGAAGTGGAAGGACTTTCGGGTCCGGGAACATTAGGTGAAGGGGGGTTGGGGATTCGGGACGAGGTGTCTTAATGGGTGAGGTTAGGAAGTGGTAGACCCTTTCCCGCCCTTCCTTTCCCTTTCCTACGGTGGGGTCTTACGGACCCGAAGGGACCGCCGAGTCTGAAATTTCTTAGGCGAACGTCACGTCTTTTGGACCCAAGTCAGGGACCCAGTCCTTCTAGGGGACCTCTTTCCTTACCGATAGGTGAAGTCATAAGACCGGACCCCTTAGGGTACCTGTCTTCTCGGACCGTCCGATGTCAGGTGTCCCAGTGTTTCTCAACCTGAACTAACTCGTTGACTGTACGTAATCTTACGAAACCCGAACTCCGGGCTTTCTAGTGGGGGTGGAATAAGTGGAGTTCCAGTGAAGGAGATACCTGTGAATTCGGGGGATGGAGGTTGTGGACGGTGGAACTTCCCTACATAGAACTATGGACCCCAGTCCACACTCGTCCAGGATCACAGGACTCACCGAACGAATGGTAGAGACTTAAAACATTTTAAATCTGGCGTCTTGACCGGAACTTGTAGAATGTCTTTGTTCACTCTGGACCCCATATTTTCCTGTTTCAAAAAAAGGGGTGTAAATAATAAAATTAATAACTATAATTTAATGGTTCATTCTCTTTATGTTTTTGGGTTATTCGTAAGCAAACAAAAGTCTTATTAGAGAAAATTAGTTCCACAGTAAGTGTTTACTACGTTATACGTACATGCACGTGTGAAGATAGTCGGACTGTTTCCGTCTATGGAGACATCGAAGGTTTGGATTGTTCGATCCTCTTACAGGGGTAGGAGGATCCCTGGAGGGAAGGTAGGAACGGGTCCCTCGTTGGTGAAACACTGAAGACGTGGTATCAGATCAAAACGGACAAGATCTTGAAGTGACTGTACTTCCGAGACTGTACACAAGAGACACGAACCGAAGAAACCAAGTCACCTTACCAAACCTCTGGGTAAGTACAACTCGACTGGTCTTCAAGTAGTGAAAAAGAGTGACTCATGATAAGACAACGTATTCATACGATAAAAGGATCACGCATATTTTATGTTTGTATCTGTAAGAGTATAACTACCCGTTTCTTCAACGAAGGTCCAAACCCGGTGTCTGCTGTACCCCTAAACATTTCAAACTTATTTTTTGTTCAGGACTAAGTAGGGAGAAGGGTAGTAGAGGTGGAGATCAGTTACCTGTTCCGGACAGTAGGACAACGAAGAAGAGTCTCGGCGGACGGTGAAAGGCATCGACAGGGTCGAGAGGTCCGGTCCGACGGTCAGGGAACTGACCAAAGGACGGAGGGCGGACCCGAGAGACGACTACAGGACAGGGACAAACTAGCTAGTACCTGGTCTCACCCGAAGATTTTCGTGTCTAGCCTAGTACAGTGAGACCCTACATAGTCACTGACGAACAAGGGAATGTCATTTTAGGGTTAGAGTGGGATATCGGTCCTCCATCCACTGTCTCAGACAGACGGGGACGTCGAAGAGAGGTAGGGAGACGAAACAACGAAAGGTTAACGTGTCCGAAGAAAATCGGAGAACTCGTGCAAGTAGAGGACACACCAAGTGGTCGAGTATACGACAAGGGGACCGAACTTACGACAAGGGACGTACGAGCTGAGTCGACGAGGAAGAGTAAGAGGTGGGTTTACAGAGGTGGAACTCCCCACCGAAGAGACTTGTGACGAAGGTTTCATAGAAAGGTGAAACGGAAAGAGATAGTACCGGGGGACTAAAGAACAACAGTGGTTCGTGAATCGTGTTAAACTTGAATTTATAAACAGGAGACTAGACAACGGGTGTTTCGGTAACCAAGGAAACCAATCCCGTCCTTATCCGGACAAAGTGAGTGATCAAATAAAAAAAATACATTTATTAAAATACATTAAAAAGAAAACATTTTGTTACCTGTTCTTTAACGATAGAGATACCGGGGATTAGTAGGACAATTCCTGTCACAGGAATACCGAATGCTATCATTTGGTATGATAAGTTCTTCTTTATTAAAGTTCCATTAAATTATACACCTTTCTTTATTATTTTATACTGTGTCGGTGAGACCTTCTGCCATGCCTCTAAGGAATTTTTTTATCCTTATTTTGGTGGTATACTGGGTCGTTAGGGTGAGGATCCGTATATGGGACTCTTTGGTTTTAACTTTTTCTGTGTACATAGGGTAACAAGTGACGTCATGATAAATGTTATCGATCTTGTACCTTCGTTGGATCTACAGGTCGTTGTCTACTTACCTCTTTCTTCAACACCATGTATATGTACTACCTTATAATGATTCGGTGTTTTTCCTTACGTAAACTCAGTCAAGATTACTCCACCTACTTGAATCTTGGATAATGTGTCTCACTTCATTCAGTCTTTCTCTTTCTATACATAGTATGAGATTGTGTGTGTGTATATATATATATATATATATATATATGTCTTAGATCTTTTTACCATAACTTCTCAAATAAATGTCCCGTCGTTACCTCTTTGTCTGTATCTCTTATCTAAAAACCTGTACCCCTCTCTCCTCCTTTCCCACTCTACATACCTTTCTCATTGTACCTTCGAATGTAATGGTATACATTTTATTTATCGGTTACCCTTAAACGATATACCGTGTCCTTTGAGTTTGTCCCCGAAACATAGTTGGATCTCCCCACCTTAATTTTCTACGAATGAGGAACCTTCCTTTCAATACTGGTTGGATCTGTCGTATAACTTTTCGTCTCTGTAATGAAACGGTTCTTTCCAGGCAGATCAGTTCCGATACCAAAAAGGTCACCAGTATATACCTACACTCTCAACCTGACACTTCTTTCGACTCGTGACTTCTTGACTACGAAAACTCGACACCACAACCTCTTCTGAGAACTCTCAGGGAACCTGACGTTCCTCTAGGTTGGTCAGGTAGGATTTCCTCTAGTCGGGACCCACAAGAAACCTTCCTTACTACGATTTCGACTTTGAGGTCATGAAACCGACGGAGTACGCTTCTCAACTGAGTGACCTTTTCTGAGACTACGACCCTCCCTAACCCCTGTCCTCCTCTTCCCCTGCTGTCTCCTACTCTACCGACCTCACTCAGACTCACTTGAGGCCCTCAACTACTACCTGTCCCTCCGGACCGCACGACGTTAAGTACCCCAACGTTTCTCAGCCTGTGCTGACTCCCTGACTTGACTTGACTTGACTCTCCCCACCCAACTCCTCCATCTACCCTCCCTCCAAGTTTTGCCTCGCCTATGTACATGTGGATACCGACTAAGTCCAACTCCAAACTGTCTTTTGTTGTTTTAAGACATTTTGTTAATAGGAAGTTAATTTTTTATTTAATTGAAATTTTTCCTTTTTTATTTTATTTTACCAATTGTACATGTATATAGATTTATTTTTAAGAGACATTTTGATACCTCTGGATACTACCACTACTGAAAACAATCACATCAAATAATGAGTGGCTAAAGTGGATCATGACTCGTACCAGGTGTTCGTCCTCCACGAGTGTTTACGAATAATTTGTCTAGGAACTCAAAGTACATTTCAAAATAGGGTGTTTTGTGATTTTAGAAGTGAGGGACGTATCTCTACTGAGCACTAATGTCGTCGGGACGGAGAGAAGTCAGCACCCTATATTTCGACTCAGACAGTCTATGTTTGGACACTTTCCACAGCTTTTTAATGAAATTTGAACCCTCTTGTTTATATCTTCCTATTAAATGACTCTATAATTAAACACAGACACACGGAAAAGGACAAGGTAGTTCCTTCAGTCTGAAAAAGAACGGCGGACCCATGTTTTATGTACTAAGAACGTGTGGACAACCGTCCACTTCTAAGTATGGGTGGCGGGTCTGGAGTAACACTACCCATCCATTAATTTAGTTTACGTCAAAGACGAACGATTCGTGGTAGTAGCTTAGACCTTGGTCGAGTAGACTAAATACTCACAATAAAATTAAATAAGATACGTCAAAAGTGGTGAAGTTTCCATTGTCACAAGACGTAAGCAAATACTTTTATTCAAACGGAACCGTGTAAAAAAATTCAAAGTTAAAAAGAATCGATGAGGTGTTTTGGTCAATGACTACAAATTAAGTAGGATATAAACAACGACCCGTATTCGTTATGAAGGTCTTAGTAATCACTACGTGTTTATCTGTGGACCTGATACGTCCACCCATCGTTTACTAGATTCAGTAATCGGTCGCAGACGTCCCTCCTTTAGTAAGGATGCCTCGTTCCATTCAAAAAGACCCTCGTTACAATTTAGAAATCGATTGTCCTTTGGTAAAGTATTAAATATTAAGTGCACACTGTATTAAATGTACTAAACATTTAATGGCTTACCAAGGGAGCACAGGTATATAAATACGTAAGTAAGTACCATATTAGAATGGATTAAGAAGTTGTAAATTTTAAACATGGAAGTCAGGGTAGTCTTACGTTTCGTGAGTGGTCGTCCTAAAGACATCGAGTCGTTTACAACCGTTCTCTTGAACGTCCTTGACATACGTGAGCCACAAGATACCGGGTCTCAAAAGAGTCGTCGGTGCGACCCCAAACTTAGACAAGAAGGTTAGGTCAGGTCACCAAAGTGTTTCAGTTTAACTCTTCTCTTCCTCTTGATGACCTCCCTCTCCCCTTCTACCCTTCCTTTCCTTTTTAAACGTCTCTCCTGTGTTTAGACGACCTCTTGTCTTTTCCCCACCCCACCCAGGACCAGAAAACTGGACCACCGGAACGGATGTCGCGAGTCACCCTTGGTACGACCAAAACCTTTGTCATCCTTTGATAATTATTTATCACTGAAAAAAACCGACGGGACCCACAAGTCATCAACACCGAACTCCCGAGTTCTCACGACCGAGTAATCAACACCATGTGCCCGAATCGACGAGACGTGCACACCTTAGAAGGACCTGGTCCCTAGCTTAGACACAAAGGACGTAACCGTCCACCGAAGAATTGGTGATCTGGTGGACCCTTCAGGGTTATTTGTCACTGAAAACCTAGTGACATAAAAACGTCACAAAATCTTTTAATCCTTGTCTTTACTGTAGCTAAAGGAGTAGTGTACTACCATATAAATTCTTTTTTTAAACCCTTCGAAATTTATTAAAAAGAAAACAATAGTATAATTATAGTAATTAAATAAAAATCAGTCTTCTACAAACGGTACTTCTAGAATAGGTGATTGGACTAAAAGAAGGAACCTAAATTTTTTAATTCACATGAACCTTCACGGACTAAATTCTCATTATTAAAGTAAAATCTTTAAAGGTTTTTATGTCTTCTATTAATGGTTGAGGTATTAGTTTGAGTACTATGTCTCTTACGGTTTGAATGAAGAACTAGACTTTCGTAGAAAATAAAATAGAAATCTTACAAATTATCTTTCAACATAATAAAAAATTGTCAGAACTTTTGTATACGTTTTAATCTAATAACAACAAGTCAACACAGATCGAGAAACGTTGGGGTCCATGACGTCGTACGGTCCGAAGGGACAGGAAGTAGTTGAGGGTCTCAAACGAGTTTGAGTACAGGTAACTCAATCACTACGGTAGGTTGGTAGAGCAGGAATCAACAGGGGAAGACAGGGCGGAAGTCAGAAAGGGTCTTAGTCCCAGAAAAGATTCCTCAACCGAGAAGTGTAGTCCACCGGTTTCATAACCTTGAAGTCGAAGTCGTAGTCAGGAAGGTTACTTTTTGAATTTATCATATGACTTAGGTGTACTTAGATACTGAATCGAAAGTCTGGTAAACTGACGGACAAAATAGAAAGAAGGAGTAGGTATAAAATAAAAATGACCTCATATAATTTCGTTGAGTATATATAATTCCTTATAGTGGATATTTATGAAGTCGTATTTACGTAGAAATAAACTATTCCCCAAGATTTTTTATCTTGTAGTGCAGTCATAATTCGGATGTTTCAATTGTTATTAAAGATCATAGTAGATTATAGGAAAGTACAATTTTAAATGGTCTAACGATGAGTTAACCAAAGACACTTAGTGTATAACGTTATATAGACCAATATTCACAGACAATAAGAAAATGTAGAGAAAAAGACAAAAAGAGAAGAAAAAGAAAAGAGAACAGGGAAGGGAGGGGGNGTTAAATACTGGACTACGATACGTCGACTTTTTATCCTTATTGTATGAAGATTTTATGGTGGACAAGGGGGGGTGGGGGTGGGGGACGGCTACTAACAATCTATGTGACCCCGTAAACTCGACCTCTTCCAGGATGAAGGACTCAAACCGACGAACGAAGGGACCCCACTACACATTGAAGAAAGAAGGACTATAAAGGATATTGGACCCTCCATCTCGACCTTCGAACTAATCTAATCACCACCCCCAACTCACCCCTACTCCTCACCTGTCCCTTCCAGACGCAGAGTGTTCCGACACAGGGTATAAAGCGGAAAGACGTCTTCAACTCCAAATCTCACGAAGAGTCCACAACAGTCGGTCTATGAAGTCGAACTTCAAGAGACAGTTAAAAATGGTTTGGTACAGGTGACTACTGGGAATGAATCTAGGATATCAGACGACCTCGGTCCAGTTTGGATGAATATGAACGAACATGATCAAGTGGTTTCGTAAAACCTGTGCAGAGAAAGGTTGACACCAACTCACTGTTACACAACCGTCCAACTTTGGTCAGTGTCACCTCATTCCTTTACCGTTGGGTGAGGTCACAAGAAAGGACCTCTTATGGGTACCTGATGTCACCCGATGTCAGGTACCCCAGCGTTTCTCAGTCTGTGTTGACTCACTGATATTGTGTGCGTGTCGACTGTACATGTATAGGTACCCGGTCACCGACGGTATGATCTGTTGTGCCAAGGTCTCGAAAACTGTTAAGATGGAGGAAGTCAATTCAAGACATGAACAGTCCTCAGGCACCCAGAGAAAGAATTAGAGAAACCCGAAAAACATGAATGAGATGAACATATGAAACTAATTAGTCACACTTTTGGTCACTTTGAACACACTTTTACTGTCTTTTGGTGTAAAGTGTGAAATTTTTTCTTAAATACTTCAGTTCAGTGAATCTTTAACAACTAAATCTCCACACGTTCTATTGTGGGGTTCAAACCCTTTTAATGTTTTCAAACAGTTGAAAAAACGTGAGACTATTAAACTGTTCACAGAGGTTAAAGAGTAACGTGAATTCTTTTATTTTTCAATTGATCTATTACGTAACGCCCACACCGAATACCTTTTTTCTTTTAAACGTTGAGATTAGTCGACTACGTAAGAGTCCTTGTACGAAACCGGGAGAAAAAAAAAAATCGTGTGTGTGTGTGTGTGTGTGTATGAACACGAATCAACGAGTCAGCACAGACTGAGAAACACTGGGAAACCTGACATCGGGCGGTCCGAGGAGACAGGAACCCTAAGAGGTCCGTTCTTATGACCTCACCCAACGGTACGGGAGGAGGTCCCCTAGAAGGACTGGGTCCCTGACTTAGATTCAAAGGTCACAGAGAACTTAACGTCCGCCTAAAATAAAAAATAGAAGACTTAGTAGTCCCTTCATATGTACATATATATTAAAATCTTTCTAATAAAATATACGATCGGATGAAAAGGTTACTTGTAATCAAGATTATCGTGTCTCCCGAAGTGACATAAAAGTATATAGACGAGGTAAGTCTTTCTTATAAAAGAAAAGTAATACAAAGGTTTGGTAATATAACACACACAAACGAGTACTGAAACCGTCCCTTAACACCTTACTTACAACAGTCTCTACTCGCCTCAAGTTTAACAGTTGGGGGATACACCAAGTAAGGGACTTTAGTCCGTTTGACGCAGGACCTTGGTTCCGGAGTACTTTTGTTTGGGTGTCCAAACCTAGTGAAAACCCCCTAGTACCGATTGTTGTCTCCACTACCTTCTTACCAGTTACCCGACTAAAAACCAGTAACCCGAGAATCCTCCAAACGTTAAGTTCGTCAGTTGTTCTCCACAATGTTCGTTCAGGTAGATTTAACCGGAGTGAGGGAAAACATTTTCTAGTCCTCCGAGAGTGACTTAGTGACGGTGTGTAGTCCGAGACAAGATTCGTACAGCATACCTAAAATAGTAAATTTAGAGCATTGTAAGAACCCTGGAGGGACTACCGTGTCACCAATACTGACGCTAAGGTTACGTCCCCCACATCCAAATTGGGGACTAACCCCTTGATTCTAGGACACACGGAACACCACGTCGAGTGGTTTTAATTTACTTATCGTTTTAAAGAACTGTCAGAATACTTCACCCTTTACATAAATGGGTATGAAATCATACTAATCTGACTCCAGACTTCTCCAAGTGATAGAACGGATTTAGTGAAGAGATCTTCCTCATTTCGGTCCTATTCTTGGATGTAAAATAATCATCTAGTTCTTTATTAAACTTCTGTTGAGTTCTATGAAAGCATTTTATGTACCTTGTACCGACCTACTGGGACATTACTACTTTCTACACCTACTTTCTGGCATGTTTCAGAGTACTCATCTAAGATCGTGAGTCGTCCTATTCAACTTCTCCAAAAGTCGACTTATCGGTACGTGACCTATTGTGTTCCCAAGATCCGTGTCGCTCTGTTTAGTCCAAGGATCTAAGAGAACACGTTCCCACCCTACGGGTTCGGTTCCCTTCAAGAGACAGTAAGAAACTCAAAACTCCTCTCCAGTCGAGAGAACAACCTCTACGACTCGTTCGGACCTGTGTGAAAATCTGTGTAACGTCTCCTTATCATCCAGGCAATGATTATTTACAGATCTCACCCAAGACATTTTCAAGATCTTACTCCCCTCACTGACTTACTTTTTAGGTTTTTTAAGAGACTAAAAGTTATAAGAGGTTCCAATTCCTCCTCGGTTTTCCGTCTACCCCCGAAAGACCTTACTCGTTTTTTTTTTTTAAAAAAATTAACTTCTTATATTAATTTTTTTACATTAGTCTTGTGTATCCTAAGAATACCGTCACTTTGATGAGACATACTATGGTATTACTACCTATGTACAGTAACATTTATGTAAACAAACTTGGGTATCTTGTAACTCGGGATTGTATTTGATACCTGAGACCCGTTATTACTACACAGTCGCATCAAAGGAATTAACATCGTTTACATGGGAGACCACCCTCTACGACAACTACGCCCTCTACCATCACCTCCTCCAACACATCCCTACATACCCTTTAGAGGAATGGAAGGACAGTTAAAAGGATACTTGGATTTTGACGAGATTTTTTTTTTTTTTCGGAATTTTTAAAATTCATATTCAACGTATATTATTGTTAGTCACACATCAAAACACTCAAAACTGTTTACGCATTCGTACATTGGTAGTGCTAGGCGTATATCTTATTAGGACGGTACGAGATTGTAAGGGAGTGGAAAGGAACCATCTATCAGGAAGGAAGATAAGGTTGGGGACCGGTGACAACTACTATGAAATTGAAGAAGATTTTACGTTTCATCTTTCGATTTACCAAGTAAAGGAAAATGATGACTTATCGTAGGACACCATAGATACCTGGTGTGTCGAATAGACACATAGAGAACTTCCCATAAACCTAACAAAGGTCAAACCCCGTTAATGCTTATTTCGACGATGTCGGAAACCGAGCATCCCAAAACACTCTTGTATTATAGCACCAGACACGTGTCCAACCTTTTCTTAAAGGTCTTCACCCCGTCTAACTCTTCTTTTATCTTAAATAATCTCACCCTCTGTGAATCTTATCGCCCGACTGAGTTCTCTCTCGTCTGGAGAAAGCGTCTGATCATCGGTTTAAAATATCGGAGTTCTGTCTTTTATTTAAGGATAACCTTCCTACCGTAATCCACTGACCAATGCTACGATATCCCACAATTATTCTACCAACGACGACGACGACGACGACGATTCAGCGAAGTCAGCACGGACTGAGACACGTTGGGGTCTCTGCCGTCGGGTGGTCCGAGGGGGCAGGGACCCTAAGAGGTACGTTCTTGTGACCTCACCCATTATTCTACCAATAAAATGGATTATTGGTCCCCAGTCCCTTAACCGGTCAAACCTAGACCTTTGAACACCGTTGTCAACGATACCCCGAGCCAGTCAAGGACTCTGAAAACAGGACACTGGAACCATATTCCGAAGTGTGTATTCAAAAGTAAAGTGAACCCGTTTGTGAGTCCTCCCCCCAAAGACCAAAGGTATCATTCACACACAAGTCAAAAATTTTCTATTAGTGCAAAACTTACGTAGCTAAACATAAGGATTAAACGAGACACTAAAGTCTAGGTTTCATCCAAGATCCATATTAAAAGGTGTGTAGTGATAAGTGAAAACAAAACGTCTCATCCCTTGTCCTTCGAGGACCGGTAGTGTCTCAAAAAGTTCCAAAAATTTCTGATTTGACGAGATATGTCTGTGTATCGTTCACAGATATCGTTAAAGGAATCACTATAAATATGTCTTCCTAATGAACCTTCGTTTCAATGGACAATTCTTTGGTGGTACTTCCATACGGACAGTTTGACGTTTCGAAGGCAGATTCTTCCTAAAAAGAACAAGAAAGTACGAATCGAAAGTAACAGGATATCCTTCAGGGTCTCATTGAACTGTGTATCGTTTATGGTGCAAGTTTTGTCGCAGTCAGGTAAGAGTACTTCCGAGGACGGTCACCATCTTTCGATCGTGATTTCCTGTGATTTACTTGTGACCATACCCCATTGTAATACGTTCGTTTTAACAACTCGCATTTATTATCGAAAACAAATAGTGTAATAATCAAGATCGTTAAACGTAGTCTACTCATCCATCCTACTGGTACTTAAAGAAGACAAATGTATCGATGAGTCTAAATAACAAAAAGTTTGTCTTAGATAAATAGACATTTATTCGTTCCTGTAACCCTGGCAGTTGAAAAGAGTCTTTTCCTCACAAAAATTAAAAATCTCCGTAGAATCCTTTTAGTCTGTGTTATTACATATCCTTCCACTTCATATAAAGTATCTTTCCTTTAAAGAATGGATATACCCATCAAAGTATTTCAATGTCACGACCAAATTGTATCTAGGTTTTGAAACTAAACCTTTTTTTTTTTTTGTTGTTGAATGTAAACCGAAATTTCTTGTCACTCAATTTAGTTTAATTAGTTTGGTCGTTTGACACTAAAAAGGTGGAAAATTTCACTCTTAAGTCCTTAATTTTTTGTTGTGTCGAAAGGGAATTCTTACTACTTAAAGAGAAGTTTAGACGTTATTAATTAGAAATTGTCTATCCTATTACAGGTGTTATCAAGATTATTGTTACACTTCACTTCAGTATTTCTAATGTCATTGCACGAACTGAGAATCGCTGGGGTACCTGACGTCGGATGGTCCGAGGAGGCAGGTACCCTAAAAGGTCCGTTCTCACGACCTCACCCACGGTAAGAGGCTTAACGATTTATTTCGGGTGGATAACTTTCCTTTTTTTTTTTACTAAATCACGAGAATTGACAGTTATCAGAATCGGAAGTTTATTTGGACCCTCTCTCAAACTACTAACTTCCCTTTTTCAAAAAGATAAAAACACTCATATAAATAACGACCATAATCTACAAGTTATTATTAAAATAGTTTAGTTACCATTAAACACCTGAAATGAAAAATTATCATAACGTCTTTTCATTATGGCTCCGTTATCTTGAGATTAACCAAAGTAAAGATCTCGTTGACAAAACTTTTCAAGTATACTACTTTATTTTACACTGGAATATAAATCCTTATTGTCAAAGAATTGGTACCGACAATAACCGACTCTAGGTTTCAGTTTGTCATCTGTTCCAACTCTCTACTACACGGTGCTTGGTTTAGGGTAGGGACTCGGTCCTTTCAGTTGAGTGGTGTGGTCAAGAGTCACTGAATAATTCAATGTTTTTAAACTACCCGGAAAAACCTAATCATTTCACTATGGAACAACTAAAACCTTTAACCATTAAATTCTACTAAAGAGACGTATTATAAGTCGTTTGGTATTCCAAAAAAAAATATTAAAGGTCAGAGTAGTTTTATATCTAATAACAAAATGCACCCAGGAGACATTAGAATCGCGTCTCAGACGTATTCGACGCCCGACTCGTCGACCAAAGAGTCTGGGTACCCCGAAAGTCCTAGTGGCTTTCGACCTTACTCGAGAACTACTGAGAAACGTTCACTTGTTCGTCTAATGTCAAAGAGGAAATTCTTCCTCTTGTTTGTTGTTAGTCAAAGCTTTGCGTTTGTATGACAAAATGAATCTGTAACTTACTAAAGTCCAAGACATTCTCTATAGATACTCTTGGCTTCCTGAATAACATAAGGAACTCTGGCGTCCTTTTCTACCCAGGGGGGTGGTGACACACGGACTGACTCTAGTCGACCACCTCCCGTCTCTGTACGAGTAAAGACATTACATCAACCTTTAAGGTCGTAGTTTCATACGGACTCTCACTGACTAGTAAAGAAAACTTTTATAAGGACAGTTCGTGTGTGTTTCTGTGGGTCCTACATCGTTGCAGGAGTCCTCGGGTACCGTCAGGGAGGCCCACCCTGGTTGGTCACACAAGGTCGGTCGTCGTAGGAGGAGTTTTTAAACAATCTTTACGTCTAATAGTCTAGGATAGACCTAGATAAGTCAGGGTTTGAGACCCTGACACCGGCCTACAGAGACTAAATTCTTCGGAACTCCTAAGGTCTCACTTTGATAACGGGACGTATTCCAAGGAAATTGTTTCTACATCTAAATCGAATCTCGAAAATTTCTTAGAGTCTTCGGGTGAGACGAAAACCCGACGACAGTCCGTCAACCTGCTCCAATTCCTTAATTATGGGAGTGCTCGTCGGGAGTAAGTTATAGAGGGTCCTCAATCTAAATTGACACAGTTGAACAATGACTGAAAGTGAAAGAAAGTGAAAGGGGTAGGGACATAAATGAGGGAGAAAGGGATATCTACGAGGGACTTGTTGGGACAGGAGGGGTTCGTTGAGAATTTAGGACCAGAGGTTCTACGAAGACCCTCCGAGGTTTTGCTTCTGTGAGTGCATACCATTCACGAGTTATGTTTGACTATTTGACTTTAAAGGGAAGTAAGATTGGACCCAATCCCCGGTGGTAAGATAAATAAGATGTGGACTCGTCTTTGTCTTTATATATGTCCTTACGTCCCCGGTTCCAATTCTTGTACCCGAAATAAAATAAAAAATATAAAACCGGTACGGTACCCCGTACACCCTAGAATCAAGGGACTGGTCCCTAACTTGGATACGGAACATGACCTTCGCGTCTCAGAATCGGTAATCTAGTGGTCCCTTTAGAGTTCTTGTACCAGAAATCTCGGTTCAAAGACACTACCTTAGATCGAAATGAAGAGAGACTGACACACTAGAACCTGAGCAATGAATTGGAGAGACACGGACAGAGGAGTAGACATTTTGTTTGGGTGTACGGAGTCTCCCAGGAATTTTCGGACAAATCAGGACAGGTTGAGAAACTCCGAAGTACCTGACATCGGACAGTCCGAGGGGACAGGTCCCTTAAAAGGTCCGTTCTTATGACCTCACCGACCGGTGAAGGACGAGGTCCCCTGGAAGGTCGGGTCCCTAGCTTCGGCGTAGAAAACGCAGAGGACGTGACCGTACGCCCAATGGTGTCACGATAGACCCTGGAATCCTTCTAAATTACGCAAGTTCCGCGTTGCACCAGTCTCGTCGTAGACCGTGTACCTTTCGTAAACCGTTTAAGATAGTAATCATTATGACAACAACAACAAAGGGATTAAACAACAAAATAGAACCGTTCACCGAAGTCATACTAAAGTCAAGACAAGTAAGGAAAAGAAGTTTCTTTAAGGACTGTAAGGGGAGAACAAGAAGTTGGACCAATAGTACGAACAAACGTGACCCGGTACTCCGGAGTGTCTCGTACTTTGTGATTGTTCTATGTAGATGACCGGAACGTAAATCGTCAATTGTGAATGGCTAAGTCTCGAAATATGTTCAATATGACAACGTAGAAGAGGTATTGGAATCCTGTCTCCACAACAAGTAAGAAGAGGTAGAATACCAACTCTTTTAACTCCGAACTCTTCCGCTTCGAAGAAAAGACCCGACGTCTTGATAATTCACTGTCTTTTCTCTAAGTTTGAGCCTCGAACTGACGTCTGGGGTCGGGAATCGGTATTGTGACATGTTTGTCGGATGAAGTACAATGGAGATCTACTTGTTAAGACAAAACAAGGGCGTTGTGTTTTAAGGGACTTATCTACCGATTTTCTCTCGAGGGGTCCGGGTCGGGGTTCGTCCAGATTCAGGATTCTGGGCCCCCGTAACGATTGTTCAGGGTTCACTACGACACTACAACCAGTACCCTGGTGTGAAACTCTTTGTGACGAGAGATAGTATTCGGTCAATCTTGTAGGATCATTTTATTTCTTCCATTTCACTGGACCCTGATGTCAGAGTAAAAGTACTATACAAACCGTGTACAATACGTTTATGGAGGAAACCGTTAGAAAAAAAAAAAAAACTTACTATGAATTATCTTTAAATAAAAAGATAATATACTCTCTCTTGGTCTTCGTCCGATACGTCTCAGCCGTACCACGGGAACTGTAGTCTCTGATCCAAGGAGACGTACCTGAGAACTACCAGGTGATAGAAGTCGTACACCGAAGGCGACGTACCAGATTCTACCGACGACCTCGTAGTCGGTAGTGGTGACGTAAGGAAGACTGTCCTTCCTACTTCCTGACTTCTTCCCGTGTGAAAACCAAAAGTTAAAAGAACTACTTGAATTAACGGTTTTTAGATTCACGGTACAGACATGTCAAGTTGTCACAATTCATGTCAGTGTAACGACACGTCACCTAGAATTCTTGAAAAGGTATCAGTAGAAACAGGGTGAACTTCTTTAATAATGGTTTTTTATTTGACATGTGAACATTGTCAACGTACACGGTTACTGAGACACCCCTATTCTAACCATGTAAGTATACTTTTGGAACATTCAAAAAGACCGTAGAGAGAGGAATAACCGACCTAGACTTATATAGGACACCTACGGGTTCTTTACTGCAAAACCTACACGATCCAGTAATACCACTACTTTTTTACCACATCCCCCCCTTTGGTAAGAGAGTTTCCAGTTAGATGAATCAGTAGACGACATAAAGAACCTAGTGGGGTTTATTTAAATTTTTTTAATACATCGTGAGCCGAAAACACGGTTTTTGTCACTATAATCGTAAAAAATCGTCACCTTGGAATATAGTTATATAAAATACGTGTCGGTAAATCGTATATTTTACAACGTCTTCGTTGTAACGACTCCAGTTTCAACACCCCGTCCCTTCCTACCTCCGGACCTTGGGGTAGTAAATCGTAGGAGGAGTCCCCTCCTTGGGGATCCTATGTTTCCTCTAATTTAGTGAGGGGAGGTTCTTCTTGTTTTTTAGGATTAGAGACTCCAGGAATTTATAAATATACTGTAGTGATTATCTTCGATTAAATTTTTAAGAGTCAATAAGGGATAAGTGTATACAGAAAGAAAAAACTCATGATTACTCATAAGGTCCTGAGTTAAGTTTATTTGGTAACATTACACTACCTTACCCCGAAGGGTCCACCGACATCACCATTTCTTAGACGGACGGTTACGTCCTCTACGTTCACTACACCCAAACTAGCGACCGAACCCTCTAGGGGACCTCTTCCTTTACCGTGAGGTGAGGTCACAAGAACGGATCTCTTGAGGTGCCTGTCTCCTCGAACCACCCGATGTCGGGTACCCCATCGTTACTCGACCTGTGTTGATTCACTGACTCGTGTGGTGTCACACTACCTTATTTGTGACCAGACCCACGACTCTGAAAAGTCGACTAGAACCTAACAAACGATTGACTGAAACAGTGAAGTCCCCAGTCAAGTAGAGAGTAAACATCTTACTCCCCGACTTAATTGGTTACAGAAACCTAAATAGGGAAAATAGGGATTGTAAAATCCCAAGAAAGAGCATGGACCTATGTTATTGAACGACGACTACCTTTCTAATAGAACCCTTTACAACTGATTTTGACTTGGTAAGAGGGGTTTGTGTCCAAATTAAAGGAAAACGACCCGTTTGTCTGGGAGTCCCACTCAAGGTCGAGTCCATCAATGTAAGACGGATGATACTAAAAGGAAGGTAGCAACGACAAGTCAGTGATTCAATACAAACTGAGAAACGTTGGGGTTACCTGACGTCGTACGGTCCGAAGGGACAGGAAGAGATAGAGGACCTAAAACGAGTTTGAGTACAGGTAACTTAGCCACTACGGTAGGTTGATAAAGTAGGAGACAGTAGGGCAAGAGGAGGACGGTAGTTGTTCTTATTCTTTTCCTATTCTACCTTTTGTCACACCTACAATATAAGAAAAAAAAACACATTCAGTATATTTCCCGATGTATGTAAAACAACGATATGCGTCAAGAAAAAGAGGAAACCTTCCTTTGGGGTCCGTTACAATCGTCAGCAATGGAAACCCCACTACAACTAAAAGAAATTTCAATAAAAATGGAAGTAATAATAAACTTAACAAAGTGATACACATACCGTATAATAGGAAAAAAAATTAAAATTTTCCCAAAATTAAAAGTTGTTCACAATAGACCTATCACTCTAATACTTATTGGGAACGTGAGAAGATACAGGGATAAAGTCTTCTTTTTATTTACTCTAAGATAGTTATTTCTCCTTAGACCCGATTTTAGTTGTACTCTTACAGGTCCGATTCTCTTCCTCTCGAAATAAAAACCCCCGTAGCCCCGACCGACGACCACCACCCCACCCACTTAGATCGACCGACCACTACCTCCCACACCCCTACCACCCCCTACCTACGGACTCTGGGAGTTTCAGGATTCGTCTTGTAACCAGTCTGTAACCGGTAAAGGACCGGAAAGGGTAAGGTTTTGTCTTCAGTGTTTTATATAGTGTCGGAGTTTTACGGAAAAGAGAGAAAAACCATATAAAGAGAAAGTTCTTTTATACAACTCTTAAATTTCATTTTAAGTGTTGACTTATTTCCGTGGACCCTCTGCACTCGCACCGGAGATACACCGAAGAGGTGTCCCCATAGGAACCACCTCGATCCTGTTCCTGTGACCCCACCCCGACCCAACCCTTCCCCCGACCTGAACAAGAAGAAGTCGGAGCGGAGACACCAGGTCCTGATGGAGGGTAAGACGACGGTCTCACAGTCATTTTGTTTCAGTGCCTTTTGGTGGAACCGCGAAGTACCCTTAACGGTCGACACTTACGCTCGTGTGTGTGTTGTCAACCAATAGAGAGGCCCCCAATTCAATGGGGGTAAGTCGTACCCGAACACGTCTGTTATCACCCCGGTCGGTGTGGTGTCACTAGGAAAATGGACTCGGCCGACGTCACTGGAGTCTTACTTCCCCGTGAAACCTCCCATAGTCAAAGGATTCAGTCAAGACGTTTGTTGGGGGACTAGGGTCGAGGGTGGGAGGGTTGG